>CAEMYA010000665.1:26753-87705 GCA_903131615.1 Diplodus sargus | reverse complement strand
TTCTGCATATGCAAATTAAGATATATTTGATTAGTGTATAGCTCATTTGCATATTAAAATTCATTTTCAAAGAAAATTGTAATACAAAAAATGTTACTTTTCATGGGTACTTTCATTGTGTAAAATGTCATTTTGTTAGGAGCAAAGGAAAAAAATAGCCCCATTGGGGTGTATTCTTGCCTGGCCATATTATCACACATGTCGGATTGATGAGAATTTAACATATTTCCTCAACTAGGATTTCTTAGGACTTTTAGTATGTTGTTCTGGACACCTCATAGAAATGATCTAAGCTGCAAAAAATTCTATTACAATTAGTCTGTCGTAAAATGCTACTTTGCCTGGACTACTTTTGCAATCACATCGGTAAACACCATATGAATATAAATACACAACTGGGCTGTGTCACTCATGTCTGTTGACTGATCCAATTACAGAGAGAAACACTCGCACTCCGTGATATCCCGCTACGGATCCCGTTTCTGGATCACATCCTCAGCCAACTGTACTTACTGACAGTTGGAGAGATTTGATTGAAGATACTATTTCTGGTTTGTTTTTAAAGTCTCGAAACAACGAGTCAGCTGCTTCAAGGAATGCCTCTTTTATCATCTCTCCGTCTTTGAAGGATTTCTTGTTTTTAACGATGGCGTGACTCACGCTTCTGTGCTTTTCTTTGCTTTTGTGGTAAACTGTGAGAAAAGACCTGCTGTCCGGACAACTGGGATTTTAGTTCTTTACTTTTCTCCTTCTCTGTTCGCTTATACGACACTGACTTTTCGGAGTGAAACGCACTTCGAATAGGACGTTATAAAAAAAAAAGTCCTCCTCCTATTCTGTATGGAAGTGGTAAGTTTTTGGCTACTTACTTGGTCCAGCTCCCCCACTCATTTTTATACAGTTCTTAAGTTTAGTAGAGTAACTGGACAACTTGCTAGCTTGCTGGAATTTTGCAGTTGAACGTGCAGTTGTGCAGTGTTGAACAAGCATGCGTGCTGACCCGTGTGTCAGAAAAGATCAGACGTTAGACTAGTAGTCCTGTATGTCAATCAAGTGACAAATATCTCCATGGCGACCCGGATGCAAGGTGACACTGGCCCCTATATTGCCGCTTCTCAATCCGTGCCAAAAATTGCTTTTTTGTTAAAAGAAGCCATGTTATTATTATTATAGATTATAAAATTTTTTAAATGCCATGTGATCTACCGACACTATCTTTGCGATCGACCGGTAGATCGATGTAATGGGCACCCCTGGACTTCAACAATGGCTGGACTTACCTTCAGGTCATGTGCAAACACAAATTCAGAAATTATGATTCTGGATTTGCTGAATCATGTATCTGGAATTCAAAAATGGTGGACGTGATTATGTCACCCAATGGTAGTCTATGGTATGAACACGTGGGATTTGAACAACGGCAATGGTTACAACATCGTGGGTGTCATTTGCACTTTGCCCTTTGGATACACACAAAAGATATCGTTCCAAAAAGGTAGCGGTGCTACCACAAGGCAAATAAAAAACGAAAGGGGGTTCCCACAAGGCACACGTATCAAATGTTATAGCTAGGTTATTACAGTTTTTCCCGATTGTTTACACACATTTTCTGAAAGCATACCTCTTACTCTCAGAACTCTACACACAAATCAAAAATCACACACACAATGGGCAAAACCCCTAAATTCACCTGCAAAATGAAACTTTACATTCAAAACAATGTAATTTCTTTTCAAAATGGTATTTTGTTTTCAAATGACACACTAAATCCATCATATGAATAGACATTTATAAGAACCAGTTGAACACTGATGTGCTCAATGTAAAACACTGTGATGAATGGAAAACACTCTCTATCCATTCATCATAATGACTGAGGCCTTTTTTTGTTCAGAGTTACTTTAGACAGTACATACAAGTGTGTTGTAAAATATTTGAGGATATTGTTTTTATACTCAGAACACACAAATCCACGGTAAACAAAAATATTTTATTTTTCCCACAAAAACAATTTACACAGTGTACATCCCGACCAACACACAGTT
Organism: Diplodus sargus; assembly: GCA_903131615.1. Taxonomy (NCBI): domain Eukaryota; kingdom Metazoa; phylum Chordata; class Actinopteri; order Spariformes; family Sparidae; genus Diplodus; species Diplodus sargus. The sequence continues at coordinate 85,660 of CAEMYA010000665.1, read as the reverse complement.
GCACATACAGTGCTCTACATAGAAAACAACATAAGAATTTACTGTATACAGTTACAGTAACAAAAAAAAACGCCAAACATTCTGTTTCGGTCTGGCTACAGCACCTCATCCACATCACAAGCAATGTTTTCCCTTGGCCAAGCAGCGGGGGAAATATCACCTGGCATGGTCAATCCAGCCATGAAAAGCATCAACTGCTGTATGTCCACATGCGTCTCCATAGCTTGGAGATGGGGTATACACGCTTGTGGATTCCGGTCATACACTTTCCATCTCCAAGAAGAAAAAAATTCCAAAATAGGTTTGAGGAATGGAGAATATGGAGGGAGATAAACAACTATAAAGTGTGGGTGGGCAGTGAACCAGTTATGGACCAGAGTAGCCTGGTGGAAACTTACGTTGTCCCAAATGACAACGTACCTGAGCTGATCCGGTGGAATGAGTGTGTTGTGCAGGGTGTCCAGGTGTTTGTCCATGTGATGAGTCAGTGTGCATAGTAGGACAATTAACTTTAGAATTTTGAATGACAGTGTGTTCCTTGTGAAAACAAGAGATTTTCTTTATGAAAATTGTGCCAAATGCAGAGAATTGTGTGTAGTGTTTTGAAAAAAGTGTGTTTCAAAACTGCAATTTGAGTGTAAAGCAGGAATTGTGCTTGTAGTTTCACAGAATTGGTTCAGGGGGTTGGTGCATGAGTTACATGTTGTGGTCATTGTGTCTCAAGTACCAATTTCTGTGTGTAAACAATCAAGAAAAACTGTAATCATAAGTCTCCAAGGAGTCACCCATTAGATTTATACATGTGTTTGTGTAACCCCTACTGTGTGTACGTGCACATGTGGGTTAGTTAAGAGAGGGAGAGAGAGAGACAGACAGACACAGGGGCCAACGCCCTTAGCGGCACTTAAGATAACACTTTGCGCACCACAAGGTGGAGGGACTCAAATCAGCTCATGACCAACGTGAAAGCAAGCAACGAAAAATATTTTACAACGTAACACTAACAGCAACAAAAAAGGACTTGGTGGTCCCCAAACTCACAAAACATTGAAGCTCACAAGCATACAATACATGCTAACTTCTACTTTCTGCCCAGATATTAAATAAGCCTACTTGTTGCATCTTCCTTAATCCAGCTTACTTCCTTGGTGTGGATTAAAGGCTTTTGCAACATCCTGCGTTGGCTGTTAAAACAGCATGGTTGACAAGGGCATGAAGAAAACGGGCAAAGCGGGCATTTTCTGAAGGAAAAATCCTCCTTCTGCAGGTGGTCAAAGCAGCAAGTGAGTGGCAAGAAAGTCATGCTATGCGGGGTCGAAGTGAAGTCTGAACAAATGAGTCTTGAGTCTTTTGTGGAAGATGACAGTGATTCTGCTGTCCTGACATTAGTTTGGAATTTGTTCCACCAGCCTGCCAGCTGATGTTGTAGAGCGTAGTGCTTGCACTGGGGCGTTTGGTCTGACCACTGTTTGGAGGTAGACAGGTAATTGATGGCCTTGATGGCCAGCATCATCGTCTTGAATCGGATGCAGGCCACAACAGGAAGCCAGTGAAATGCCACATGGGAGCATTTGGGTAGATTGAAAACGAGGTGCACTACAGCGTTCTGGATTAACATTCAAAGTAAGTGCACTCACCGAGGAAATGCGGCAGCTTATGGCTCATGACCACACTGAGCAGCTGAGCATCCACCTGTTGAACAGTTCTCTTCATTCTCTGGTCCAAGTCTACCCCTCGCTAACACTACACAACCCTCAGACAGACTCAGACCCAGGCTCATTACAGGGTGGGGAGAGAGCTGTGCAAGAACTGTCTCACCGGCCACAATTACACGGAGGTCCAACTCCAACAAGTTTACAGATGGTTCAGGTATTTTGTCAAGGGAGGAACCTCCACCGGATAACCCTAGCCCAGCTGAGAACCAGAGTGCACCTCACAAATGAGTCTACCTTAACCTTTTGAAGGTTTCTCACGGCTACCCTGACCTTAAGGGGTGTTCAACAAGGCCTTGGCTACTTTGCTCCCCCCCCACTGAGGCTACAACTACGCCATTAAATTCTGTCTGGCACATCTCTCCCCCTATACTCCCTCAACATGGGAATTATCCGTCCATCCTCCTCTCCAGCAGGGGCAGTATTTTTCTTTGTGGACAAGTTGCCCTCCAGCCCTGCATCGACTACCCTGGTGTCAGTGAGATCAACATCAAAAACAACTACCCCCTCCACTTATTTCCCTGCATTAGAAATACTACGATGTGCTAGGATTTCCATTAAACTTGATCTGAGAAGTGCATATCACCTGGTGAGGATTGGGGTGGGGGACAAGACAATGTCCCACTAGCACCCCTGCTGTCTTCCAAACTCTAAGGGAAATTTTAAATGACTTTACCTGATCATTTACTTGGACAACATCCTGATTTCTCTTTTGATCCTGAGACACACATCCAGCACACCCACAGAGTCCTGCAGAGGCTGCTGGAACACCAATTTTAAATCAAAGCAGAAAAATGTGAGATCCTCCTGACTTCAGTGTCTTTCCGGGGAATATCATATCACTAGATCACATAACCTACCATCCTGGCTCTAAGAACATTAAGCCAGGTACCCTATCCAGACTATTTGACTCAGAAACTGGCACATCCTCCTTCCTCAGCACCTCTGGTAAGACTAGTGTGTGTGTGTGTGTGTGTGTGTGTGTGTATGCCACTGTGTATGGGACATTTCATATGGAATATATTGCTATTTGTTATTTGTTCTTTATTAATTGAGTGATGTTTGATGTTTTCATACATGTTGTATTTGTGTTTCCTGACAATGGGACTGCAGATGTAAATAATTCTAAGGTTAACTCTGGTGCATTGCATTAATTGCACATTGTCCCTTACAAATAAAATTGAAATTGAAATTGAAATCTCCTTGGACTTCATCACTGTTCGAGTTGGTGGACAGATTTTCTAACAATGTGCAATTCTTTCTCATGCCAAAGCTACCCTCTGCAAAAGAACACGAGGCTACTTCACCATGTTTTCCGTTAAACTGTTTCTCTAGGGATGTGATGTCTGATGGGGCAATGCCGCAATTCACTTCAAGGTTTTGGAAGGTGCATAGTCAGTCTCACCACTGGATACCTCTCCCAGTCCAATGGTCAAACTGAGAAGATCAACCACTAGTTAGAGAGGCTTTTGCTGCCTCATCTCATCTAGCTGCCCGCCAGAGCCTAGAGGATCCACCCCACCTAAAAAATAGAAATGGGAATTGACCTGGGCTGAGGTATACACAATGTTTCCAATTTACTCCATTCCAGTCTACTTATTAACTGGAATAATGAGGATGAATGACTACTCACTCTACATTCGCAGATCAAGTGAAGAAGGGTTAGAAATCCCCATCATTCTTTTCCCCTCAAAGCCTCTCTGCCTTAAACACTGCAATGTAGTGGAGGATGTACAGTGTCGCCACTCTGCAGCAAACACTCTGCCAGTAACAAATACATTCTGCAACAAGCAGATCTTCACTGGCAGATGGTGCCAGGGCCTAAATGATCCAGTAACATTGTTTATGTCATTGCTCTCATAAACATGATCATATTTCTATTTTTTACCCAACCGGAAGTCATCAATCTTGGAATTTGCAAATCATTTTAACATTTAGACACACGTGCTTTGGACACATAAAATATCCTGAAACCTTGCACCCATATTTAAACTGGAAAAAGTTACAATTTGATGTTGTAATTGGGCTTTTCCTATAGCCTTCTGATGCATTTTTGACCCACTTGTGATACTCCAATCACCCTAACCCCTAACCCGCAAAAAGCTGACTTTCATGTCAGACAATATACTAGTATATACTACAATAACCTAGCACTAATACTAATATAAAAAAGTCTCTAGGATCCATCTCCTGAACCCAGCAAGAGGCCATTTTGAATATGGACTTCATTTCTTTGCAATTTCCAGGTGCTGTACTTTAATGAACAAGCACCTCTGTGATGCTAAATTGAATGGCATGTCCATGGCATGGCCACCAATTTCCATATTTCACCCTGAAACAGAAAGTTGCTGTAACTTGATTTTACATTGTCATATCTGCCTGAAATTTCTCCTGGTTGTCAGGAGTCAATGCCTGAAGACATCGGATGTGATACTGATACTGGGTGTGGCTAAATTGGCTTGGCACTGAGTGTTTTAAACTTATGTTGTCTAAGTAAACTGACTAAATAACGTAACTTAAGTGACATGACTCAATGTCATTTTAACACAAAGCAGGATGTTTTCGAAACATAACCAAGTTGTCCTTGTGTCTTATCTAACTGTATTGTGGCCTACTTTCCAAAGGTTATAATATGTGAAAGGTTCATCTGCAAGCTACATTTTGAAAGTTTAACCAGACATAGTAGTAGTAGTTTTTGTGCCTTACTTGATAGCAGAATCCTTCACATGCAAAACTGAGGTGGAACCTCATTGGAGCTGAAGTGGAGAAGGTGAAAAATATTAGGTTCCCCGGAATCAACATCACAGAGAACTGGTTGTGGTTTTCATACAACAACATCCCGGTAAAAACAACAACAATAACAACAACGAAAACAAAACAAAAAGACAGAGAAAAGGCTCTCCGTCTTATGGAGATTTAAGAAGGTTAATGTCCTGTGCCAAGTCCTTGTTAACTTTTACAGAGGAGCAATACCAACCATACTGACTGGAAGCATTATAAACTGGCATGTTCATCACGGCCCAGGACAGGAAGGCTCAACAGCGTGTGATATAGGGCACACATACCAGGCAATCCGTCCTGGCCCAAAGCATTCTTGACCCCCAACGTCTCGACATTTGTTTGACTTGAGTGAGCCCTTCTTGGCCCTGGCATGGTTGAGAGAGGTGTTCTCCGCCATGGTACGGTTGCAAGCACAAGCACAGGTACGCCAGGTATGTACAAGAGTATGAAGGTAGATTTGTGTCTTTATTATTCAGTCAAAAAAAGGTTGCGCTTACACGTTAGCTCATTTTAAATAAACACAGTTTGGGAAAATATCTCGCATCCAGAATAACATTTTTAGGTTGTTTTAGTTGAGACCTCCATCCACAGAGAATCACAACAGAAAACAGAAAAAAAAAATACTTTTCTTCTTTCTCCACTGTACAGTTTGCAAGCAACAAAGATGCATCACAACCAACTTGGTGGAGGAGTGGGTCAAACATTCTTTCCAGATCAAATCACTTTTTTATGATCAAGTCAACAAAACAGGAAATAAGGATGTTTCAATTGTCAGAAGTGGTGCGCTTCCTGGTTCTTTTCTTTTTTTCCATTGTTCCCAACTGGCAAAATTAGTTGTCCGTTAAAGAAAAGCCCAGAAGGGCAGTTTGGACAAATCACTTAAACTTTCTCCATCCATCCTTTGCTATGTCCTTGAATGACTACAGCTGTAATTGACGTATATTATGGAAGTTTGCCTTTCGAAATAAAAAGAGAATAAAAAAAACAAAACAGGAAATACAGGTCAACAGCTGTACCAACGTTGAAACGAGTAATCACTGAGGAAATGTCTTCTTAATTTCATTGCAACACGGCCAGCTTTGACTGGCAGCTACACACAACCAATGTCACAAGTCTCTGTTGTCAGACAACTGAACACACATAAAGTAGGTGATTGTGTGGATGGAGGGCTGAAACTGAGAGGGATAAATCAAATCCACTCATTGGGATCTTCTCATTCATTGTCGATTGTGAATGCAATGCATTCTAGTAGCATAGCGTTATATTTTGAGAGATGGGGTGTTATGTTACCTGCTCCACATTTGCATACAGCGCAGCAGCTCCCACCATGCGCTGTGCGTAGAGCACCAAGTGCTGAGGGGGCACCAAAAATAGCCTAATGAAAAATCAGCATAGTCATAATATTTATAACGCTGATATTATTTCAGTATTATTCACTTTTTAGGCATGTATATCACAAAACAGGCAGAACAAGAGAAATATTTAATTGCTCAAGAAAGTAACGATGGTACAACCCCCCTCCAAACACACACACGCTAGCCCAGCATACACCTCGAACTAGCTGACGTTATTGTTAATGTTAGCAAACTCAAATATGTTATAATTTAAGTGCAAGCTAAATTGAGATTTTACTGTAAAACATTTATGCATTTTACAAGTAACTGACACCAGCTAGCTGTTACTTTACTTTAGATATTGAGCAGTAGTTTATGGTTTATTTTGCCGTGACGGTGGTCAATACTTTGTCAGTAACAGTTCGCAGTCAGTGCACAAGGTAGGCAACAATTCTTCTTGCTTCAGACCATTTATTACCGTGTAGCATGCGGTTAATAGTCTCTGGCCAGGCATTTAGCAAAGTTTACCTAGCATAGTGTCATTTCAAAATGCATATTTTGGCGTTTGCAATGCATAACAAACCCACAATTATCTTTAGGATTGTCATTCAGTAGGATTCAGCAGAATGTAGGCTACAGTCTCTAAAGAGCTCAGATTTTTAGTGTTACTGCTACAGCTAGCTTAGCTACAGCTGAATGTGACAGAAGCTACATGACAAAATGAACTGGCGTTTTGATTGCATTTATCTCAGGATGCAAAGGCATGGATGACATCTGCCAGTGAAATAGAAAAACGTTTTGTAGTAGACAAAATGCACTCATAATCATATTTAAGTTGTATTCAATTAAATAGTAAAATAATGTTTAAGATTCAGAAATGTAGTCTTGTGTAAGGTGTATAATTTTGCTCTTATTCCTGTAGGTAAGATATAAATATAAAATGTTATTATGAATGATATCAAGCAAACATTATTGTTGAATTGTGTGCAATATTGCAGCTCATTCTATTATGCTTTTATATTAGATTAGATTAGATTGATCAAATAGTTGATAAGTCATAAAGGAGGAGAGATCCTTGGCTGCATGCTTTCAATTTTAAATGCTTATAATTTTTTTCAGCTTAAGATTCTTTGTTTGAATATTTTGTCTCTTTCTATACTGATCCTTTTTCTTCATATGTCTAAATGAATGCAGGGTCAATGCTGAGATATGTGTAAGGAGGAGCACGTGTCCAATAGGATGAGCAACCATCTACAAGCAGTTCAGGCACACATCAACCCCAAACAGTACCAAGCCCTGAGCAACCAGGGCACCAAAATGGCTAGCAGCTGTACTGTTTGCATAAAGTTAAGGTCTAGGTTACTTTATGCAAATCAGGGCCATTTGGGATGACGCGGCACCTCCTTAAACTCCTGAAGAAACATAAAAAACAACTGTTCTCAAGTCAGAATAAAGACAGACTCAGCAATGGTATGGCTTATTTCGTGTCTAAAATGTCTTTCAAAACACAACATAATAATAGAGAAAGTTTCCAAACCATTTTGGTCCAGTTTGAAATCCCAAAGCAGACGGATCATGACTGTTTCGGAAATCACTGCTCCCTACTCACTACTAAAGGACTTCTCTGTAGTGAGTTCATCAGTCAAGCGAGAAAACACTGCGGGACATCATTTTTTTGTTCCTGATGATGGTATAGTATAGTATATGTAATTCTGGGTTAGTGACCGGTTGACCGGTTGTACACTACTTCTCACATGGCATTGTGGGATACTTTGAGACAACTATATAGGGTAAAATAAAGTACTATACATTCAGACAGCACCACAAGATGGTGAACTCACTATAAATTCCACTCGGTAGTGGGTAGTAAGTGATTTAGGATACAGCCCATGAGTACCGATCATCCAATCTGGTGCAGCCATTGAGTGTTTGTGTGGTTGTTGGAGATTTCAGCCTGTGCTGGTCAAGTGTGCAAAGATGGAAAGTAGTGTGATTCCTCCAGTTCGAAAATGCTCTTGCGGAAATGTGCCATTATTCTTAAATGGACATTTCAACGGCTCAAAGTGCCAACACATCATCAGACAGTTCCACTGCTTTCACTTTTTAAAATTGATTTTGTTTTACAATTTTTACCTGACAGCTGATCTGCTTAGAGTCACTGACACTTGAATTTGAATTCATATATTTATGGAGCTTCACAAGTATTTCAACCTGTGCTTGTCAAAGTGAACTTTGCTTCCCATGTATTTTAGTTTTCTTTAAAAATGGATTACTGGATTTCAGTGTGGGTCAGCCATGTTTAGGCAGAGTTTACAGTCCACACAGCCCACAGAGTCACTGTTGTTACATGTGAATAATGGAAGAGGATCAACGTTAATTACTCTTCACCCTTACTCTTCACCCGACAGGTACACTGCTCTCATCTCTTCCTGAACTGAGCTCATCTGCTTTGACTGATTACATTTCAACTGACACCTCAAGCCCAGTAATAGACTAACTTCTACTGGGGTTAGTGCCTGAACTCCAGCTGATACCACAGCTTCATTCGGTGCTCAACCTGCAACTCAAACTTCTTCAGCGCCTCCATTTTGAATGCCATTTCATGACATTATATTTAGACTGCCACTTCAACCATTTTCAGCATTTCCATTCATCAAGTTTTTTTGTCTTCTTTTTATTGTTTTTTCACTTTTATAAACACAAACATTATAAAAACAAAAACAAACAGACAAACCACCCCAAACTAACAGTGAGCGACGCAGTATATATTTTTACACATACATAAGATAAATAAGTAAATAAAGAGATGACAGGAGACAGGTAAATGAGGAGCACATACAATAAGTAAATGAAAGGGTAGACAGTCCTCATCTTCCAGGGACAGATGATGAATTATAGCTTCTGTAAAAAGGAGTGCAAAGGTTCCCAGATCCTCCAAAACCTATCCGATTTGTGATTAAGATCATGAGTCAATTTCTCGAGAGGAATAAGAGCAGTAGGGACCTGGGGGAGTTGACCACCGCAGCAAGATACATTTTTTAGCCAAAAACAATAGAATTATCAAAAGAGATTTGGTGTCCGTGTCCAAGAGAATATCAGGAGCATGGTTAAGTAGACAGAAAGAAGGAGTCAACAGAAGCTGTTTACCAATGACTTCCTGAATTACAGAGTGAACCCCCTTCCAGAAAGTCTGAATGCGATCACATGACCAAAACAAGTGAATAAATGTACCTTTGTGTATGTTACATTTATAACAAAGGTTGGAGGTGCCAGGGAACATTCTCTGGAGGCGAACAGGTGTGTAATAAGTTCGGTGAAAAAAATTTAAATTCTGTTCATGTATAGAAATTGAACTACATTTAGGGAAAACCCTGCTGCAGATCTTGTCACAGTCTACACGGTTGAATGTCACCTCCAGATCATGCTCCCACAACAACTTCAGAGCCTGAAAGATCAGAGTAAAGTAGTGAAGTATAAATCTTTGAGATCAGTCCTTTGGGAGATTTGACCAGAACTACAGTGTTTTCCAACTATGACAGTCTCATGCGGATCCTATCTGCCCTCAGGAGAGACCCTATAAAGTGACGAATTTGGAGATATTTATAAAAATCTTTGTGGGGAATATTGAAATCAACCCTGATTTGATCAAATGACTTAACAGAGTCAGAGACCAACAGGTCTGTAAAGTTTGATAGGCCCTTAGATGCCCACTCCAACAAACCAATACTCCTAATCTGTGCTGGTAGATCTGGATTCAAAGCCAAGGGAGAACAGAGAGAGAAGACAGGGGGGATATTCAAGTATTTCTTCACATCTCGCCAAAGCAGTAGTGTGTTATAAACAATTATGTTGTTCTTGAAATGATTTAACTGATCAATATTATTGATAAAAGGAAGAGAGTTAAGCCTTCTGGGACAGCAACATTGGGATTCAAGACCCAACCATAAGGAGTCTTTGCTGTTCATGAACCAATTGACATAATTTTAAGTTGTGCTGACCAATAATGTAATTGTAGATTGGGCAGGGACAAGCCTCCCAAATCCGTTGGCTTAGGCAGGAGAGAGAACTTAACTCTTTGGTGTTTATTATTCAAATATAGCGAGAAATATGAGAATTCAGTGACTTAAAAAAGGCAGGGGTCAAATACCATGGGAGATTTTGAAATAGATAATTGAATCCAGCGAGAATATTCATTTTTATAGTGTTGATTCTCCCAAGAAGAGAAGTTGGTAGGGAGGCCCATTTTGTCAGATCATTCTTAACCTTTTGGATTAAGGGTGAATAATTAATTTCAAACAGATTATTTAAATCAGGAGTGACAAAGATACCTAAGTATTTGAAACCCTTCCTGGACACTTGTAAAGGAGATTGTATTGGCATACCCTGGGGGATATTAAAAGGCGTAGCGACCGACTTCCTTAAGTTAATCTTATAACCCGACAGGGCACTGAATGTGGCTATAGATTTCAAAACTGCCGGAATTGATTTCTCAGGATTATTGAGATATAAAAGGACATCGTCTGCAAATAAGGAAATAATGTGGTTTTCTTCACCCACCCTAACTCCAGATATATCAGGGTTAATTCAGATGACCTCGGCCAAAGGCTCAATAAACAATATAAACAATAAGGGTGATAAGGGGCACCCCTGTCTGCAGCCCCTGCGCACCGGGAAGCCATCAGACAACAGGCCGTTAGTATTAACTGTGGCTATTGGGTCTGAGTAGAAGGTTTTAATCATATTAATGAAATTAGTGCTGGGTTTTTGTGGGAGCTAAGATACTGAACAATATTAAGAGCACGGCGTACATTGTCTGTGCCATATCTAGATTTCACAAACCCTGCCTGATCTGGGTTTATTATTTTCGGAAGGATCTTTTCCAATCTCCGAGCCAGTGTCTTTGCAACAATTTTGTAGTCCACATTAAGTAGACAAATAGGCTTGAATGATGAACAATCCAAAGGGTTTTTATCTTTTTTAAAAGTAAGCTAATGGAAGCATATCTCCAGGAGGGGGGAATGCCATCTCTTAAAATACCATTGATGGCGGGCATAAAAATTGGGTGGATCTCTGGCCAAATTTCTTAAAAAATTCCAATGGACCCCATCTGGGCCTGGACACTTCCCATTTGGCATAGACTGGATTGCAGCTAAAACCTCCTCAGGTGTGAATGCAGCGTCTCAGCTGGGATGATCCTCCTCCCCAATGGTAGGCAAAGGAATATTGTTCAAATGTGAGGCGATAGCAGCGGCGTCAGCTTCCTCTGCACTATACAGAGACTTATAAAAATCCCGGAAAGTGCTACTGACAATCACTGGATCACATGTGACATCCCCATTCTGTGTTCTTATCATGGAAATTGAGTGATCATTATTTTGATTTTTCAGTTGGTGGGCAAGCACGCGACTAGACTTATTACCAAATTCATAATATTTCTGTTTAGTGTAAAGTAATAGTGTCTGGACATGACGAGTATGATCCATATTAAGTTTGGTCTTAGCAGCCACTAGTGCCTTTAAATTTGCTGGTGTGGGTGACTGTTTATGTATTTGCTCCAGCCTAATCACTTCTTTTTCTAGGTTTTTTCTGTTTACCTCTAAGGTTTTTTTCTGATGAGAACTAAAGGAGATAAGGTGTCCACGTAAAGTGGCCATAGCCGCGTCCCAGATTGTGGCAGAGGACACCGGAGAGTTTTCATATCGAGCCAAAATTGTGATTTTTGCAAAGGTGCAAAAAGAGTCGCTATTCAAAAATGATGTGTTGAATCTTCAAGTGGGAGTTTTAGGGATGTTAAATACTGGATTAATGTACAGATGTAGCGAGTCTGATAAAACAATAGGATCTATACAGCAGGTCTGGACAGACTGTAAACAGTTTTTGGGAATAAAAAAATAATCTAGTCTAGAATATGAATTGTGAGGATGTGAATAAAACGTGTAGTCCCTCACTTTAGGATTTAGGTGTCGCCATATATCAACTAATCCGGTATCAATGCATACATTTTTAAGAACGGCAGATGACCTCGGGTTATATATGTTTGCAGAGGAGGATTTATCCAGAGAAGCATTCATTATACAATTAAAGACGCCAGCTAAAAAGCACAGGCCATTGCAATGGTGGTTAAACATCAACATCATTTGTGACATAAAATGGGGTGAATCATTATTTGGGGCATAAATATTGAGAATAGTTATATGTTGTTCAAGGATCGAACCCGTAATCAACATAAATCTCCCTTCTGAATCTTTTTCTTCATGTTCCAAGATGAAAGGAAGGTTCTTATTTATGAGAATAGCTGTACCTTTCTTATTCTGTGAATGGGAGGAGAAGTACATTTTGCCTACCCAGTCCCTTCTGAGTTTCAGATGTTCTGTATCAGATAGCCTTGTTTCCTGAAGTAATGCTATGTCAGATTTTTGTTTTTTCAAATACGTTAAAATCTTCTTCCTCATAATTACATGGCCCAATCCCTGAACATTCCAAGTAGTGAGTTTAAGTGAACCAGACATAAGAGCTACGAAGCTGGAAAATAACTGAGTAACAGGTACTGAGTGTAGAGGAAATAATCAGGGTATAAGTAATTATAGAAAAGAGTGAACCTAGACTCAGGTCATTTAGCAAAAGGAAACTAAAACACACAAAATTTAAACAGCATCGCTTACCCACCCCAATCCTGTCCCCAAACGACAGGAAAAAACTGCCCCAAAAGAAGTCACTGGGCATTCTAAGCATAGTCCAAATCCTAATTTGACAGTTAGATCACAGTAACAACTTAAACACCCGAGACAGTGTCCATACTCCAGGCTAACTAATGAGTACCACCGAGAAACACCCCAGAATGATGAGTTTCCGGATTGTGCTTGGACCACAACATTTGTGCAAGGTGTACTTTAAATTAAGATTACACATTAAATTGACACAAGGGCATATGACCTGTTAAAGCTAAATTAAAAATGCAAGTTTGTAAGAAAACATCATGGAAAATAAAAAGCACTGTAAGGTGTGAGATCAAATTGAGTACAATGCAAAATTATCAGTTTTTATGCATTCTGAAGAAGAAACTAAAATCACCTTATTTCCAAGGGAGAAAGCTACAAATTAAACCGGCACCCTTGTATAAACTGTTCTCTCAGAGTCCATGTGGTGGTCACAAAAGAGAGCACATTGTTCAATGGGGGCTCAGTGTACATATGAGATCCATCCTTCTCCTTTACAAATGGTAAGAAATGTCCTCATTTAAGAGTGTCCAGAAATGCAGTCGCGGACTCAGGGGTGTCAAAAAGGCGGATTTGACCTTCGTGGAGACACCGGAGGCGCGCTGGGTAAGCAAAACTCTCGCCGCCTTCGAAAGACCTCCGCAGACAGGTCAGGATAGAACCGTAACTGGGAGCCACCATGATGGATGTCACGTTTCTTCATCGCTGCTTTGAGCACAGCCTCTCTTTGCGAATATTGTAGAAACCGGACCAAGACGCTTCTCTGGGGGCTTATCTGGAGCCAGAGCGGGAGCCAGGGCTCGGTGGGTGCGCTCGATCTCCAGCGGGGGATAGTCAGCAGGCAGGCCGACCAAAGTCCGCAAGGGGAGTGTTGCCCTCCGTTTTCTCTGGAAGGTTGATAATTTTCAAGTTTTTACGTCGGCCACGGTTTTCTAAGTCGTCAATTTTCAGCTGCAGCTGCTTCACTGTTTTTTGCATGGCGGCTATTAGTGGTGTCAACAATAATCAATTCAGCGATGCATTGCAATGCGGGGCATGCACGATTCAGCATCGATGCGCCAACGTGCCATAATCGATTATGTCACTGTTTATTTTCTGGCCTTAAGTGGACAATAAAGTTGTAAAGTTTCAATTACTTCTGGGGGCATTTCCGGAGCAACGTTGCAATGACATGCGCTGCGCATGTCATTGCAACGTTGCACGTTAGCTACATGCTAAGCAGCAGCACTAGCTAGCATAACAACAACAGTAGCAAGGCCAACCCTGAACGGATAATCCGGAGGCGCGGAGCGAGGGCGTGTCGGTCTGACAGTCTGATAACTACACAGGTCCCTCACTCAACTAAATACAGAGAAATGTCCCACAAAGCAACGTTACAGGACTGAACAAGAGTAACATAGTAACTGTAACTGTCTTTGGCAACTTATATGAGGAAAACAAATACCGCAGCTGTACATGGAGCAGCGTCCGTTCTCCCGCCTGTCCTCCTGACTCTTCCTCACATTTCTGCTCCAAAAACAGCATCTGTCACCGGCAAACAACTTTAACTCACTGAGTCTTTGTGACGAAAATAAATCACCGCGACCGTCAGCTCTCGCGACCGAGACTTCCGGGAACTTTCCCCCAGAAAACAGCCTCCGTCCCTACGAGTGACAGAGTCTGACAGCACCCTGGTTACTGATGGTGATTGTTTATAATTATGTAGTTTAGCGCTAAAAACTTAACAAAATTAAGTCACTTTCCAGGATGTTTGGTGGGTCAGGATCTCAATCACTACACATTATAACAGCATCCATATGATTATAAACTGTCCGCGGGTTTGGATTAACAGAGGGGAACACCTGGGGAAACAGGAGAGTGATAATACACACACAGCAGCCAATAACATCTGTTGTTCAATATCTGACTGCTTGTATTGCCTCATGACTGATGAAAAATGTGCCTTGTTGTGTGCAGTAGAATTTTGATGCATCGCAATGCATCGTAGAATCGAATTGAATCGAATCGTAACCTGGTGAATCGTAATCGAATCGAATCGTGAGGGCAGTGCCAATGCACACCCCTAGCGGCTATGCAGGTGCCGTGGTTATCCTCCATCGCGGAGACCCTCTCCCCGACCTCATCCATGCGCTTTTCCAGGTCCGTCACTCGGTTAGAGAGAGCCGACAGAGAGCTCTCCACCGAGGTGACAGATACTTTTTATTTCGCTCAGTGCACCTTCAATGATGTCCAGGGGAGTGCCAACTGATTCATCCATATCGTTTACCCGGGAGGTCACAGACTTTATTTCAGCCAAGATCTGCTCCATAGTTACTTGGTCAGATAGCGTTAGCTCCGGGGTGTTAGCATCATCTCGGTTAGCCTCGCTCAGGACATGTGAGGCCGCTTGTTAAACAGTTTTCTTCTTGACGGCAAAAGATAGGAAAGTCCTTGTCTCGCTGCGGTCTAGGCAGCTCTGAAGTACAATTTGGCTGATGTTATCGAGTTTACTTGGAGAAAGTCTCAGAAAGAAGAAAGAGAAAGAGAAAAGTCTCAAGCGTCCATCTTGATCCGGATCACGTGACCGCCCCCCATTTCATCAAGTTTTAACTGCAAATCAGCAGCAACACATGTTGAAAATGTTCTAGTTCTCTCTGCCTCTCATATCAATGAACATGTAAGTATCACCATTGATACTAAAGATATGTCATACCTAATAGTGTTTGTCAAAAAGTGTTAAACTGAATATAGAGAGCTTTGTGTCTTACTGCTCCTCAGGTGCTGTTTTTTTGCGTACATATGGATGCATCAAAACAATTAAATTATGACCTACCATCTGAAAAAATATATAGAGCTGCTCTCTGGAGGCTGAAAGGAGAAAGAGATGGAGAGACTGCTTGCAGCGATAGAGCCAATGACAGAGGAAAGGCAGTGTGTGTTTGCACTGAGTACGTGGATGCGTGCCGTACATGTGCGCAAAGAAAGAAAGAAAGAACGCGTGAGTGAGTGAGTGAGTGAGTGAGTGAGGGAGGGAGGGGGCCGTCCTTTCTATGCTGGACACATTATTTAGCATGAAGTCACCCCTCTCCGCCACCCCCACCCCCTCTATACTCGGTGTGGGGATCAAACCTCAGTCCTCCACAGCCTTCATGTCTGACAACACAGAGGGAGGAAGAAGAGGGAGAAGGGAACTGACGGACTGACCGACTGACGCTTTTTTTTCGTTGACTTTTTGACGTACCGAGGAACTTTTTGTCCATGTCACCAGCAATCCTGAGGCCAGGACACCCATCAGCCTGCAGTAAAGCTCTTTGCCTATTCCACGGATTAATTTAATCACACCGGGATTCGATGTAAGTGCAAATAATCGCACTTCGCCCCCTCTCTCTTCTCTCGTCTTATCTTTCTCTTCCTCACACTTTTTGTCTTAGTGCATCTGGAATCCATCCAACGCCTTTTGATTTGTTCCTAAAAAGTTGACAACTTTCTGCCACAGTACAAGTTGCAGCGTCCCATGATACCAGCACGGCTTGATTCTTCATTTATTTACAGGTTAAAGTACCAAGAATGGGCTTTAAGAGATCTGTGTGTGGCTTGAAACACGCCGAAAAAAGACCATGTGAACAGCCGTGTGCGTTTGCTGTGCGTCCACGGATCAGAGCAGGATGCTGATGAGAGGCGACACCTCAGACAGTGAGACATATTTAAAAGCATGTGTTACATCTTCCGTTCAGACTAAATGTTCACCGTGATTACGAAATGCAAAAAAGATCGAAGTAGTCCTGCAGCCTAGAATTCTCCGTGTGTTCGTGTCGGAGGCCTTCGGGAGGAAAAACGCGGAGGTTCAGAAGTGCGGCGCTGTTCGCTCTCCTCTCTGGATTTGTTCTGACAGAAGTCCCGCAGCTCGCACAGGCGGCCGTGGGAAATATTTGACCCGTCAAAATTATTTGGAAATGTGGAAAATTTGATTGATGGCAGGTGGCTCACCGCGAGCCGTATTCCCACCTCCGACCTCCTGACGCGCGCGGCACACAAACGCATTTACCACAACGCCAACCTCAAATATCAAACATTACTATAGAAATGTTGTGACGATCATTTCAGGTATTATCGTTTTTATATTAACATTGTAGGTTCATCCTGGACGGCGGAAACACCAGTTTAAATACCTCTTTGACCACTACAACTAATTATATCAGCCATGACAACACGAACAGTAATATTGTCAACTATAATTGCGACAACAGCAATAATAATATTAATAATAACAGTACTAGTAATAATTAAATGGAGGCTTTTTTCTGACTCTTATTATTAATATTATTGTAAATGTGCTGAGGTTGCTGACGGCCTGTCTTTCTGCCGTACAGCTGCTTGTTCAGAGGCTCGTTAATCCTGCAAAAATAAATGCAGCAATGAAAATAGATTCGTAGTGGAAATGATGAGGGCAAGTTAACTGAAGAGCCGAGCCCACAATGTAGGTTCTTTATCCATAAGGGTTATTTTAAGCTTCATTGAGTAAAATATATGTATTTTAGAATAGCTAAATGTCTATTCCGCATTTCAGAATGTACCTTCATTTTACTAATTAATTTAGGATCGTCTCTTAAACTCGAGCTGTGCACTTTCTTTTCTAGTTATCCATCACAGACTGAAGAAGCGCCGGGTGAGGTTTCCTCTGAGAGGCCTTCAGTTAGCCTCCTCTTTTGCATCAGATCTCAGGTCAGGGCATATGAAAATAAGATTTGTTTAATCGAAGTTCACGTTTGGCCTCAGGGTACGATGTAAATATTTCTTCTAGTACCGATCACCCGACCATGTGCCACAGAGGCGAGAGTAAAGGCCCCTGCCTGCTGGAGGCCAGCACACTGACACACACACACACACACACACACACACACACACACACACACACACACACACACACACACACACACACACACACACACACACACAACAGGGACGTGCACAGGATTATAGAGGGGATCAAAGTCAGAAAAGGGCAGTAAGTACCACATTTTTTTTCAAGCCTTAATAACATAATATAGATTAATTAATGTAAAATTAATAAACAAAGTACTTATAGAAAGCTAACTACTGATAGCTGTGTATCCTGTGTAGCTGTGAGTGATATGCAACTGCCGTTTCTTGTGTCAACAAATTTTTGTCAACATGAGTTTTTCACATTATCATGATACTGAGGTTTGGAAGACATGCAATTCAGCTGCACTTCTTAAAAGCAATAAAACACTGGTTTATTATTAGGTTGTTTATTGGAGGACAAGTGCAAACTAGAAGTACAGGCTACACATCTAACAATGTGACAAAACCAAGAAATGACGACTGTGACTGCTACTGTGACTGTTAGTAGGAACAACAATGATTACAACAGCAAAGTCACAGTAAACTCAATATCTGGAAGAAGTTTAAGATTTTGGGACAAGATAAGCATCCGATACAGACAGCTGTCGTATTAGATTATTCTTAACTCATTAACAAGCAGTTAGCTTAACAAGCACAGCGCTTTTCTGAAATATGACTCAAGATTAAGCTCATTGAATAAGTGGAAGGCAACTTTTTAGCCCCCACAAGGAAGTTATGTTAATGGATTTATAACTCACAAAGGTTCAAGTCTCTCCACTGTCACGTCTCATCTACGTACGTGGTGGAGTTCTCGATGAGGCAGCTGCTTCTCTCTCTCTCTCTCTCTCTCTCTCTCTCTCTCTCTCTCTCTCTCTTTTGGCTCCACACACACACACACACACACACACACACACTATCGTATTACCAGGAAATGTATAGGTAGATAACCGTGGCCTTTTTATACCGCCATATATTTATTTGATCATTTAAAAAAAAACACACAAAAAGGGCACTTTTTAATGAGAGGCAAAAAGAGCAGGAGCTCAAGCACCCCATGTACCCTATGTGTCAGCACGTGCCTGACACACACACACACACACACACACACACGCCTTTATCTGTTAGTTTTCCCCTTTAGCCAAGAAATGTACTTAATGCCACCGAACAGCAGGAGATTGTTGTATTTGAACGAACTCGCGTAATTGCATGAAATCATTCCCACTAAACATTAGACGTCCAAACGACGTCTTTTCGAGGTCATTTTCGCAATATAGACATGATCTGCACGTCCATCAGACGTCTAATGTTTAGTGGGTTCATAAGCAGCAGACAGTGCGCGTTGATTTACGATCCGAGCGGAAGCCGCGCCTTTTCATTTCGATGTGTTCAAGTCATCTAACTACACTGACTGGAAAGAGACACTCACCTGACACTTGGGTTTCATCAGAACAATGTGAGGGCCTGGACGTCACGCTGCATGTGTTCGTTAAACGGACCATCATCATGAGTTCTGCCTGAGCTCGGAACAGACGATGAAAAAAAAAGCTCATCGTCTTTATTTAGACAATGTGATTTGGACTAGGTCAGCTCAGAGACAGAACTGCAGGTTTACTGTAAAAAAGGTTCGTTGTTAATCACGGATGGACTTGTTCTCCCCCGGCTGTGTGCTGCTGCTCAGGACTGCTCGGCCTCACTCAATCATATGCAAATGGCTGTTATAGGAGGGCAGAAATTAACATCTACAAACATTGGACTGAAATTCCATCTGCCGCTTCTTCGAGGAGGCCCTTAATAAGTTCTCAGACAGCAAAGTGACACACATCTTAATCAACTCTTAATCCCGGGAATTAATTCTCGACGCGTTTATGAATAATTCCCGGGCTAATGCGTACGGGCCGTGGAAATGTAAGCAGTCTGCCGCGCGCACCGCCAGATGGACCCGGCAATCTCCCGAAAAATGAGAGGATTTTTCCTTCCATTATTGTATTTTCTATTATTATCAGCAGATATATATTTTAATGAGATCGGTGTCACCGGCCTGTGCGCATGCAAAGCGCCCCATCTTATGCAAACAGAGACTCTCATCTTGCTGTTGATTTGCGTCCATTTCTAAACAGGAGGCCCCCAGCGGTTAGAGTAAACACAGTCCCAGCGAGCAATGTTCCAGGCTTTATGGAGGCAGCTGAACAGCATGTCAGGTGGAGGTGGAGGTAGAGTGCACCAGGAAATAGCCTTGGCCCTCTGATGTCCTCTGTGGTGGATGAGGAGCAGGGTTCAAGTGAGATCACCTCATGTTCACTTTTCATTTTCATAAAGTGGCTGTAGGCGTTAGCTCACACTCACATGCATCAGCATCAACACAGGCTGTGTGATCAATCCAGCTGTCAGCTACTGAGCACTTCAGTCTGCTTGTTAGCTCAGTGATAGCTTGTTGGCCATATTGAGCTCACAGGGAGGGGGCAGAAGGGCTCTTGGTTTTGGAAATATAATCATGTGGCACCCCTGATGTGCGTGTGTAGCTGGGAGGGGAGGAGGGTGGAGCGTACTGACACCTTGTTCTGGACAAAATAACTGGCTTGAATCACCCACAAGCCCCTCGTTGCCAAGCCAGCCAGCCTCTCAGCACCACATTGACACCAGGCCGTCTGTCCATCCATCACTGCCTCGGCGGATATATCCCCCTGGACTGGCTCACGTTCATATTTCTGACCAAAATACTGGACCTTGCTGATAGTAGACTGGGGCTCTGCACTCACAAAGGGACAGCTGTTACTCTGTCAGGCAAGTACCCTGACTGAAGTGTTCCAGCAGCCACTGGGACCAGTTTGTGGAGTGTCTTTGATTTTAAAACCCAGATAAACGACCCAGCACACAGCAAGGTAATGCTGTTTGAATCCAATTTAGATGGACTCATTTTTAACTTTAAAGGGTTAAATATCACTTTTATGTCGCTTGTGTGTTGAATTTGTCTCTTGTCACCTTATTTTCTTGTACATTAGTGCTGAGTTGTGCTACTTTCAACAATGGGAAACCTCAGTTGTGCCTCTTGGAAAAGGACAAGAAACAGTTTTACCTTTGTTGAAAAAAGTTATAATAGTAAGTGATGATGGCATGAGTTGTTTCTGGTGGTTATGAACAAAGTGCTGCAGCTTCGTCTCGATGCTGCTGAAACGTCAGATAATAATAGAAATAGAATAGAATAGAATAGATGTTTATTGTCATTGTTCCAAAAACAATGAAACACAGATAGCAGCTCTTAGTTTGACAAATAAATATCAAATATAAACAAGTATAAAAAATAGATACAAATATACAGCAAAAGTGAAATATTAGAGACATGTAAAATCAAGCTTATTCAACCAGACAGAATGCACTGCTAACAGGAAAGATGAAAACAGAAACACTGCTTGCTGTCATCCAACGAAACAAAAGACAAAAAGAATATAGAATATTGGTGCGGTTAAGAACAAGGGAATTACTGATCTTTCTAACCCATGAGTCAACTCTAACCTCCAGATCCATATCAGAGGCTCATTAATCCAAAACCACAATACACAGGGAGTGTGCTTACGGAGGTAATCTCTCTTCTGGGAGATTCAACCTCATCCTCCGTCTTGCATCTGCTTTCCCAGGGACGCAGCGATGGCCTTTGGCCGACACCAGAATACCCATTTTCCTGTCTGCTAATCTTTGGTGAAATTCTCTGATCATGCTCATGGATGCTAAACAAAAAACAGATGCAAGTCTTTCTTTAGAGTCTCTGGCGAATGTTACTTGTGTAAGCAGTGACAAATATTAAACATGCATTAGGCAGCATTTTTATGGGTTGAGGCATTATTTGTCTGTCAAAAAGAAGATGGTAGATGTGTCTGATGGAATAAAACATTGACTCACCTATCAGATGTCATAGATATTCAGTGGTAATAAGGTGCTAAACCTTTAATCAGAACATGCAGGTTGGCTTGAGTGCAGCATTATGATGCTTTGTCAGAATGACTGACACCATTTTAAGCAAGGGTCAGTCAGAGTTTCAGGGAAAACTCTTGATAACTTACAATGGTGATGTTGTTCATTTTTGTATATGACAGGCACTGTGGTGAATAGAACAGTCCCTATTCCACCAGTTTTAAAACCCAGTGTAAGGAGACAGTACATTTGGAACGATCGCAGCCAATGTGAAAATTGTTTCTGGTCTTAATTTCCTCTAAAACCAGATTTTCCATATCTTTACTGATTCAAATTGATTATTTACAAGATAATTGTCCTGTGTCCGTAGTGATTATAGCTGTAGTGCAAGTCAGGTATTTTTATGAGATGGTTTTTTTATAGACATTTTCATGACAATTTGAATTGGCACAGAACTGAGTTTAGATATGCTGTATTCCTGCCGCGCAGACGTTTGGTTTGAGCCTTGCACTTTAGACTGGCGGGCACACAGTGTTTTTAAGCCGGGACATGCGTGCTGCACATCTAAACAGAGTGAGCAGTTAGAAAAGCACTCTGTTACAGATTTCTTCAAATGTAAATGAAAACTGGAGATGCTGGTCTATGTAGCAGGGGTTTACAAGGAATATTTTCATAGAGCAGCAAAACAACATGAGCAGATGTGAAAACAATTCAGTACATCAAGGCCATGCAGACAGAACTGCGTCTGATTATTCTGGTGTTTTAATGACCTGAAGAAGAGTTTTTACACAAATACATGCAGTGGGTTTCAGAGGGTGATTCTGAGACCATCTGGACTAAATATCTTGCATATGCATTTTGACCAAAAACTTACATTAGACTCAAATTTAACAACAAATACACAATCAAGTGAGCATGTATAACTCCAGAATCCTCAATGTCACATGTGACTGGCACACAAAGGACCGGCATGGTGGCAAAAAGACGGCAAGGAAACACAGTGGGGGAGCTCATTCTCCAGGGGTGGAGTCTGACAAATGTGCCATCCCCTGAAAATGTAAAATGTGCTGCTTCTAAGTATAAAGCTTGTCACCACAATGCTGACTGGCAACGTCCAGACAATCAACAGGGATGGTTAAACCCCGCTCAAACTCATGGTTTGATTTTCAGTGATGAGATTTATCGCCTTTTTAAATCTTTGATGACATGGATTCATTGTAGTCTATAGCAGCCTTAAAGCTGTCCTCCAAACCTGTAAAATATAAGCTTGTACTCACCAATGTTCTGGGAAACGGAGGGTAAATGGGAGGTAACAGTAACAGCATGCTGAGCTCAGGTGGACTGAGTCTTCACTTTACACCTGCTTTATCTCTTCTGTTCTTCCAAGTAAATACCTTTTCCCACATTGAATATAGTGGTTTGACATGTGTAGGTCTTTGCTTTTATTGTCTCTTATTTCTAATACCACAGCTGAACACAGCTGTTTTTATAATAACCATCACCCACTAAACATTAGACGTCTGATGGACGTGCAGATCATGTCTATATTGCGAAAATGACCTCGAAAAGACATCGTTTGGACGTCTAATGTTTAGTGGGCATTAACCACCAACTATTAACTTAACATCAGTTAATAGCTATAATGATTTATAAACCATTTATGAAGCAACTGTTTGTTGTAAAATTACAACTGATGTTTTTATTACTGAATACATGTTTATTAAATACTGTGTAGTTCATCTTTAAATATTGTCTGTACAGCCATTATAAAGATGACGTTATTAACCTTTACAGCTGTTTAATAAATGTTTTATAAAACAGTGAAATCACTATTGAAAGGTTTGTTACAGCCTTTTGAGGCTAAATCTTTGCTGTAGCTGCTCAGATAACAGTGCATGATCTGGACCGTGCATCGAGGATAATGACTGAAGTTTACTTTTTGGGTGAACTGCTCCTTCAAATTCCCATGAGGACATTGTGAGGACTTGACATTTCAGAGTAAAACTTTGGCCACATCCCTGACCATGGACATTGATTAGGATGTATTTTTCCTCATGATGCTTTTCTTGATTTTAGCAGCATTGTAGTCACCAACATTTCAAGGTGTTAACTGCTGTCAGATAAATAAGCGACCAGCTATTTCTGGGCTCCACTGAGCAACAGTTCTACCTCACCACCTAGAATTTGGCTTGGAAATGTCATTGTGTATTTTACAGCATTGGCTCTATTGCTCTCCCCTTGTAGCCAAAAATAGAGTCAATTCAGGCCAGGTCTCATTATAGCTGCTTATGTCAGGCTCATAGAAAGGGATCGGGATTACAACCACAACTAGGGGTGAATGGAAAGATTGAAGAGAAAATAGAAACATATTGCATCAACAAATAAACAAAGAACAATAAACCCACAACAAATGAATCCGATATTGACTGAAATAAATTTATACTATCCCCAAAAAGATCTGCAGAGTCTCTGAAGGAAAAGCACTCCGACACATCGCCATGAAAGTAACTGTGCTTTTAATCCAACAAAAGAATCAGAAATGCTATGTACACATGTAATTAATGCACTTAAAATCACTTTTTCTAAATAAAAACGTTAATGTAGTGGTGACAGGAAAACGCTGAAGTGTCGTGTGTGTGTGTGTGTGTGTGTGTGTGTGTGTGTGTGTGTGTGTGTGTGTGTGTGTGTGTGTCTTACAGAGCCTGGTTATGGATTTTAACCTGCTGACGGACAGTGAACCCCGCAGCCCGGCGCTGTCGCTCTCCGACTCCGGGACCCCGCAGCACGACCAGGGATGTAAAGGCCAGGACACCAGCGGTCAGTGAACAGAAAACCGTGTGTATCTGCAGAACACCTCCAGTCCGCCTCACGGCACCGAACTATTCTGATCCGACACACATCGAGGACATGTTCACAATGACAAATGACGCTCATCGAGAACGTGCCGCGTGCAGTCCTTGCATGTATTGGAAATAATAATTATTATAATAACTACTTCAACAACAACAACAACAAAACAACTATAATAATAATCATTTTCATCATCATCATCATCATCATCATAATTGTTATTATGATTATTATGATTATTATTATTATTATTATTATTATTATTATTATTATTACTACTACTACTTCAATTTCCCACTATGTTTTCACAACACTTTGTTACTCATGCTGAAATAAGGATGACGCGCTGTCTCCATCTTCAGCTGTGACCGGCCCGCTGCTCGCTGTTATATCCACATATCTAACACTACATATCCATAGCGTTATGATCTACTCTGACCGCGGGCGGTCTCCCACCACTTAAATGAAATGTCGAACACGGTTCAAAATATTTCTTTTTATAGGAGCTATACAATAATGTATAACAATAATTATTACAACGACAATAATAATGATGATGATGATGATGATAATAATAATGATAATAATAATAATAATAATAGTAACGACAAATACAACAACAACAGCAGCAATAATAATAATAATAATAATATAATAATAATAATAATAATAATAATAATAATAATAATAATAATAACGATAGCAATTATCGCAAGAAGCTTGCGAAGGTTACTTCTGTCCCCCAGCTTTAATAATTGATAGATGCACATTGTTTCCAGAGCCGCCGCGGTGTGGTCCCGCTCGGCTCCAGCCTGCAGTCTGTGAATCACACCGAGCCAACAGAGAGAAGCGAGGCCGCTGCGCGATCACTCGCTCCGGCCGCTCATCTTCAGCTCGAGCACATTTAAATCTGAGCCAATACATGAAGCGACAAACAGCCACATGCCGCCGGCGGACGGCTGACAGGGATCAGCTCAGGTCCACACAGGTCTGTGGACACTCAGTCACAGTTCATCATAAAGAACCGGAGCCGTCTGTCTGACTCGGTCTTTGTAGAGCTTGTCCTCCGGCTCAGGCGCGGCTGATGATGGAAAGTCATTTGACTGTGAATATGAAAATGCACAGCAAAAGAGCCGGAGCTGTTTTTCCTGCAAGCCTCTATCTGGAGATAGATTTTGCTGGTTGTCTTGGAGGTCAAAGGAGGTCATACATGTGCATTCAATGATCAGGTGAATGCTGACTGTTGACTGGCTGATTGTTACTGATCAGATCCAGGTCATGTTGTCCCTCAGAGATGGAACTTTATGTAAAATGATCGAGCTGATACATGATCAATAATCACCTTTGGCCTTTTCTAACCATCTTTAACTTTTGCGCTCTACGCGCAAAAGTTAAATCTTAACCCACCCCGGCTGTGGTGTGTGTGTGTGTGTTGATGTGTGTGTAACTCAATCTAAATGCTAAATTGTGTGATGTTAGGAATCCACTCCTAACAAACTGTCAAACACGAACTATTCTGGAGAGAAACATGGTGTAAGAATGCTTTCATGTGTCTCCTGCTGTGGCTCGTCCTCATGAAAACTCATGAAAACTAAAACTCATCCAATCTCTGTGAAACCTTTCTCTCGTGGCAGAGGCTGCTTCTATCAGGCTGGGTGTCACACTGATCATATTCAGAAGGGTGGAAGTCAGCACAGGAAAAGGAAACTCAGTGACATGTCTTTATTTTTAAACCGTAATCCAAGGAATACAGGGGGTAGGAGGGTTACTATATTAGGAACATGTCACAATTATTACGTTTATTTATATTTATGAAATTATAAGTCATACAATTTTTATTTCAGGGAAATTTGAATATAACTGACATGTTATCAATCAAATGTATAGCGTCAAACATTTATCTTTTGTTGAATCTGTATACTGTTCTACGAGATATACATACATAACATGGTTTAAAGAAGAAAAATGATGCATTTCATCATTCTACAGTTCTGCACATGGTGAGCATTTATAATGTAGATAGCTTCAATATTTTGAGTTTTAGATTAGACTTATAAATATGAATAAATAATAAATAAAATAAAATAAAATGAAATAATAAATATGACTCAGAATTTCAATTCCCAGATGTCAGTGCTGGCAGTGTAGGAAATGATATGTACAAATGTAACTGTATTTGTTTAGTTAAAGAGACCTCCTTTTTGTGTGAGGGTACTGCAGGGTGCACTGTGGGTCTCCTGACCTCAGTGTGCACACAATCCAGGCTGCCGTCCTTATTGATGTGCTCTTTCACACCCAGAAGATTCCAGCAAATAGATACGTCCTGGAATCACTTTAAGAAAACGGTTGTAAAATGAGCTCCCTGATGAGAAACACCATCCATGATGGGATTTATTTCGGTTGGCATTGCAAACACATTTCTTCCAGTTTATTGTTGGCTTTTATTCCCCTTTATATAACAAATATAAAACACAACCTTAAATCTGGACTAGTTTTTACTGAAGGATAAGATGACTGCCACGCCTTACCACATCGAGCTGCCGCCCATGCCACAGGCATGAACAAGTTACTATATCTCACACCCATGACTGAATAACCTGTCTCTTCATTATATACTTTCATCTTACACTGGGGAGCAAGACTGCTTTTAAAGCTCCTAGCTGGACGATATGTTGATGGCCTGAATGTCTCATTACTGTTCTTTGATTAAATGTAGAACCTGACAGCCTTTTAATACTTTGAATCTATCTGACTGTCTCTGCTGTTCCACATGCTGAAAAGTGATTTAGTTAAAGGCCTCTTGTAGTTGTTTTCCAGATGAAAGCCTTCTGAGAAGCTGACCTGGAACGACTCTGTCATGTCGGCACATTGTCAGTCAGATTGCTCCTATTGTTGGTCAGCACGTCACTCTGGAAAAGGGCTGCCCTTTCCTCTGTATTGTATTGTAGACTTTGGCCTTAAGTGACAGCTTACCCAGTGTCAGTTTACTGCCAGATAACAGCCTCGGCATGGCCCTTATTGGTTTTGCTGGTGGCCCTGCAGAGCCTCTTTTTAAACCCTGCTGATCATTTCGCACTGCTCCAAGAGCTAATCCCTTGCCAAACAGAGCCCAACTTGCCCCAGTCACAAAAGCCTGATCCAACGGATTAGCTGGCCAGCTAATTTCACTCCTTTCTGTGAGGTCCTCAAATTGCGGGAGTAGGATCTGGCAGAGAGGAGCCCGAGCAGACATAAGATGGATGTGTGGTCCTTTAAACTCACTGCACTGGGGGCCAAAAGCAACCACTCAGTGCTCCTGCACATCTTTTTAGCTAATGCAGTGTTTGGAACATTCTCTCTCGATAACGTCACACCCTTGCTTGTCATTTTCCAGCCTGTGGGATGGAGTGATTTCACTTGATGTTTGATCTGACAATACATCCACACACAGACGGGGTAGTGATGATGTCAGAATAATTTAGCTGCTTCCTGTTTAACTTTAGAAATTCTCTGAATGAGTGGAGATTATTATTATTTTTTTTTTTGATGCTGTTTGATATTCGATGCGCTCATTGTTTCCCTCGTGTACTACTGGTAACACTTTATTTTATGTATCCTGTATTACTCTATTAATGCCTTAGAAAGAAACTGATGTGTCTGTAATTTCTTACAGTGAAATCTGGTACCAGTTACAGGAACATTTCTATTAACTCCAATTCATTTCATTTGAAAACATGTTATAGTCTTCATCAGTGGACAGAGTTGTGTTATGGTCAGTTGTCACGCAAGCATGGAGCGTTTTGATAAAACAATTTCTCTCTGTCATAACTATCTTGAGGGTCCCGCTTATGTCATGTCCTGTTGACACGGCGTGTCATGTCATGCTGTCCACTCCCAGTGTTCTTGTGAAATCACTCGTCTTTCTGTGCGTCTGTAGACAATGAGAAATCCCACCAGAACCAGCTGGATGAGTCCAGTGCTGAGGACGGCTCTCTGAAGAAGAAGCAGCGACGACAGAGGACTCACTTCACCAGCCAGCAGCTCCAGGAGCTGGAGGCCACCTTCCAGAGAAACCGCTACCCTGACATGAGCACCAGAGAGGAGATTGCAGTGTGGACCAACCTCACTGAGGCACGGGTCAGGGTGGGTATGCATAACTCTGCCATGATGACCCTGGAATCGAGAACCCTGGTCATGTTGTCACTACAGCAGTTTATTTTAGAGATGAGGTTCTCCCATCTGATTGAAATTAGCGAAGCGTATTTATTGGTTAAAATGAAAGCCTGCAGAATAATGTGGCATTGTAACATGCAAACAATCTGAAAAAGATGGAAAAGCCTGTCTGTTGTTTACGGGCCCTGACACATCAGGCCAATGGTCAGCCATCAGCCAATATGGGGTTAGTTTTTGAGGTCTGTCCTGCACAATGGGCTGTAGTCGGTGCCTGCTGACAGGTCTTTGGCCAACTGAACCCCTTGTGCCTGTCACTTGTAAGTGCCTTCATGCTACGCAAATTACAGAACATATACAGTTATTGATATGGATGTCCCGATCAGGTTTAATTTACCCTGATCCCGATCCGAGTCCTTTAATAATTAGTAAATGCCGATACCGAGTCCTGATCCGATACTTTGCCTTAACTGATATTTTCCTGGATAATACAGCTGCATGAAGAAAAAAAAGTGA
This sequence comes from Diplodus sargus, assembly GCA_903131615.1. Classification (NCBI taxonomy): domain Eukaryota; kingdom Metazoa; phylum Chordata; class Actinopteri; order Spariformes; family Sparidae; genus Diplodus; species Diplodus sargus. Next base: position 56,854 of record CAEMYA010000665.1, on the reverse strand, counting down.
CTGCATGCAAGATGTTCCTTAATAGTTTTTTATTTTATTTTGTTGAAACAAAGTATATACTTTCATATGGCTCTTCCTTATTCTGCATATGCTATTGCAACATTGGCCGACCACCTTCCTTGTGTTAGCAGGTGAGTCTGATGCTGCACTGTGACAGCAGACCCTCGTGTACAGCCAGCTTAAGTGTATGAGACGCAGCCCACACTTGGTACCTCCATATCATCCACTGCTTTTTTCATATTCCTTACATTGTCATGTAAAATGACGTGGACATGTTGCTTGTCAATTTCACATGCTTTCAGCATCTCCTCGGTTGCCTGTTTTACATGCTCTGCTGTATGAGACCCATGAAATTAGTGCGCATCCCGGCATGTTGTAACTCGAAAGTGGAGTCAGTGTAATGTAATGCAGAGATGGTAGGGCATACCATGGATTCAAAAACTCCAGGTGACCAAAAAAACTCTGATCCTCTACCACGGAGATGAGCTGGTTATCGAGAGTGATTAATTCAGTTACTTTCTCTGTAATGTTTTGGTCATGTTGCTGTCTCGAGGTTATTTCCTTTTGAAAGTATCCAAGAGTGTTTGCCGCTTCAGTGCCTTTGCCTGTGTTGCCTAAGTGAACTCATTTAACTTGTGTGTTTTTGTTTTTTATATGCCGTATCAAATGTGTAGTATCAAATGGAGCTCCTTTGTTACCCCTCCGCACAGCGGTTGTATTGCAGATGTTACGTGTCGCAGTTGGACTGCTTTCGCTTTCTAAATGAACCAATTTCCACACTGCAGACATTTTATCCACAGGTTAGCCAGAGTGACGTTATGTGTGCCTCTGTGATCTGCCACAAATTGTGCTCTGACGTAGCAAAAAAACCAATCACGCTTGGGTCCAACTCCACTTGGGTCCAAAATTGCCGATCCCGATCAGTAAAAAAATCGGCCCTGATCCTGCAGATCGGATAGGGACATCCTTAGTTATTGATATATAAATATACATAAACATGTAGTTCCTCTTTTGATTCTGCATCAGGGTGAATGTAAGCTACAGCGACAAGATGGTGATGATAATGTGGTCAACATAAATAAAGCGCTTTGTGCGCTTTGTTTTTCTATGCACTCCGTTCCGTCATTTCCTGATTTCATGTAGCGCCACCCGTTTATTGCATCTCGCACAAGCAGAGAACGTACACGCTACTGTGGAGCGGTATGTTCAATGCAACTTTTCTGCCGAACAGGTCAGACAAGAGGCAACAGAGTGGTCAGATAAAGGCAGTTGGCTGTTGGTTTGAGTCTGGGCGGTGTGTGCGGGCCTTTACTCCGACTGGCTTCTCCCTCTTCCTCCAAATGGTCAGGTTGGATGGTTGAAAGACACCATGCCATGATGGTTTCAAAGTCCGCTGCTCATAATCCAAAACACCCACTTTCTTTTCCAATCATGATATGTATTTCTGCCATAGGCAGTATGTGTTTCAGCAATAAAGCTAAAAAAATGACAAACACAAAATCTAAAATATAGCATAATTTGCAACTTTTCATTAGACATATTCTTGATTTGGGCAGTGTGATGGCACAGTGATTAGTGCTGTTTCCTCACGGTCCTGAGTTTGAGACCAGGCTGGGGGCCTTTGTGTGTGAAGTTAACATGTTTGCTTGGGTTCTCTCTGGATACTCTGGCTCCCTGCCCCAGTCCAAAGACAAATGAGGTTAATCAGTCACTCTCTATTGCCCGTAGGTAGGAATGTGAGCTTGTATGGTTGCATCCCTGTGATGAACTGGCAATTAATTGAGGGTGTACCCCGCTGCTCGTTCATTGTCAGCAAGAACAAACACATTTTCCAATAGTATCCAATGGATGGTATAAGGTCAGTATGAAGATAGGGGATACATTACATGATTTACAGCGGCTATAACCAGGACCACGCCCGTCGATAGGGGGGGACAAACGGGTCTGTTGTCCTGGGCCCAGGGTGTGGGGGGGGGGGGGGGGGGGGCATACAAATAAATAAAATTAAATACCTAGCAGGCCAGTTCTAATGTTAACGTCCCCTAGCTTGTATAAAAGCTTGACACCACACGTTGACACCGTCAGAGAGGATGAGACAGAGAGGAGAGAGCTGCAGCTGCAGTCAGGTGACAGAGAGAGAGACAGGGTTTCCACGGAGTTTTAAAAAGTCTTAAATTTAACAATCTCAATTTTAGGCTTTAAAAAGTCTTAAATACGTCCATATTTTGCATATAGGTCTTAAATTACATTTAGTTAGGTCTTAAATATGTACGTTATTTTGCCGCTTCCGTCGTCGCCTTTTTTGTTTTTAGGAAATGTGTTGGTGAGATTCACAGTCAGCTCCGTGTGTTCTTCTGTCTGAAGTATCCTGGAACGTAAGTGGCATATTGCCAACAGCGCGCTCGGAATTAATCGGCGAACACTTCGCCATTTCCGGAAAGACTTCGACAGCAGAATCTGCCAGAGGACCCTCAGAATGGGCACACTCACTGTGAAAGCGCAGGCGTCACACACAATCAGAAAAACACCAGTTAGCTTCTAACCCACTAAACATTAGACGTCTGATGGACGTGCAGATCATGTCTATATTGCGAAAATGACCTCGAAAAGACGTCGTTTGGACGTCTAATGTTTAGTGGGAAAGGTCTCCAGCGAAGTCACGTAATCACACACTTCTGTAGCCTTTGTCACCAGTTCCCGGTCCAAGTTCATCCAGTTCGGATCAACCTGATTTTGAACAGTGTGTGTGTGTGTGTGTGTGTGTGTGTCTGTGTGTGTTTGTGAGTGCGCGCGCGCGAGGTTCATTATACTTAACTGAAATTAAATTCCTAGATAAAAACTACTTGAATCACTGAGATAAAAAAACAAACTGAAAAACTAAATTAAAATACAAACTAATGAAAATTTTTAAAACTATAATAACCCTGACACACACATCATGATTGTAAGATCAACACTTATCTTACCAAATTTCAATTTAGGTTAAGGAAGGCTCGGCAGGAATACTGGCTTCAGCGTATATCTACATGTATGAACTTGTAGCCGATATGATGAAATATTTGCTGTTGCTATGAAACAATTTGCTTTATTTTTTACTTTTTCGTACTTCGTGTAGGTTTTAGATTCAGTTCAAAATGGTCTTCAAAAGGTCTTAAAAATTCTTTAATTTGGCTTGTTCATAGTTAGTCACAGTGGAGCGGGAGGGGCCCGCTGCCCCGTTTGAGAGTCTGAGCAGGATGGATCACACATTTAATTTCAGCCAGAGCAGAGGAAGAACAGAGGAAAGGAACAGGAGAGGAAGAGCAAGGGAAAAGGAGAGATCTGGGCGGGGGGGGGCCCATCTAAGATTATCTCGTCCCGGGCCCAGGCAAGACTGTCAGCTGGCCTGACCAGGACTATTACTCCAGGAAGGAGAAGACATGGCAGGCTGGGACAGGAGAGGAGTGAGAGAGTAGGACATCAGCAGCAGGTGAAAACAGCGTGTAGACCCACAATACTTTTCCATCTCCCAGCTGAGTCCACTGGTGCTATCACCCTACCCTAACCCCTCAGGTACAAAGTGGTATTAGATGTCAGGATGGACCGAGGCTAGCTTTTTAGCATGCTATCTTCAGTAGGTCTTTCTGCAACACAAGTACATACGTCATTGACAGAGAGTCAGCACTGATGTTTTCTCAAACTCTGTACATCATGTTAGTTCAGTTTTTATGTTAAAACTTAAATGGTATCTCACATATCGCGCATTTAAAGCTGTTACTTACCCAAACTTTTAGCAGTTAAAAAATCTTTAAATCTGGCTATAACCTAACACAACTAGGGAGACAATAGAGTATAGATAGAAAAGCTTAGGTTGAAAACCAGTGTAATATTATTGTGAAAAATATTCCAGTGCCCATGTACTAAGCTTTGAAATATTCCATTATCATTATTAAAGCAACTGACTGGCAACTCCTAAAAAGAATGTGTTGGAATGAGATAAGATAATCCTTTATTAGTCCTACAATGGGGACATTTGCAGAAAATAAATGGTTCCTTAATAGTTACAGAATCTATTATTTCATGTCCTTTGGAAGATGTTTTATTCCCTTCTACCAAAGCTTCAGCTCACACACTACGAGCACTTGAATGTCAAAAGTGCAGCAGTATGTGCCCATGCCCAGTGGTTTGGACACTAGCTATATGGAGTAGGAGGACACACATTCTGATAGATGACAATACAATTGCTGGCCTGCCTGACAAGTAATGGCTCAAATTATTGTTGGCTGGATGAAAGGTCACATAGCATGCACTCTTGGTTGTTATTTTGAAAGGACAACACATTGTTCCATCCTAATGTCTCTCAGTGGCCTTTCTAAACCTTCCATGCAGGCAGATTCCTACATGCCAAAAATACTTCACCTGTCAGCTTGATTCATGTAATTTGTCAGAAAGCTGTAGTTCATCAAAGTTGGAGTCTGACAGAACATATTGATAAGACTCAGTCATATACTTCACAGACTGTAAAGAACTTTGAAGCCAATGTGAGGTTTGTGAGTTCTGGCTATTTCAAGCCCTGCTTCTTCGAGCTACGAGAAAAAGGTGCCATAGCAGTATAGTTCAATATGAACACAAAGTACAGCTGAGGTTGGTAGGAACGTCATGACACCAGTAATATATGGACCTAATGCTAGGTGAAAAGAGAGATATTACGTCAAGACATTTTAGTTTGATCTAGAAGATTAAAATGTCACGGTGACGGTAAAGGGAAAGTCAGAGGATAACAAGTCTTTAGAGCTCATCATCTGGAAATATAAAATATTTGTACTACATTACAAGATTCGACCTTCTGGTGGTGCTAGATCAAAGGCCAAGGGTTCACCAAAGTCAGTAAGTCAGTAAGTCAGCAGTATGACAACAGCATTTTAAAATTTGTAAATAAAATTGAAAATGTTGTTAACTTTTTAATCTGAAAAACTTGCGTATACATACAAATTTAGGTGTAAAAATGTTTCACAAGCTCTCTTAGCTTTTAGTTGAATAAGTAAACTTAAAAAATGTCTAGGAAGCAAATATGTGTACACCTGTTTCCTTTGTTAAACCATCTGAATTCAATATTCCTATAACACATGAGCTTAATCGCCTCATTAACTTATAAACCACACCAAATTCAAATATTATAACAAAATTATAACAGGAATGACATAACAAATCAAACTCATGTGTCTTGTCCAAATGAAGAGGTAAGTAGAGAGGATGAAGCCTATGATTTGGCAACATTTTGACACAATTGTGACTTCTTCCTGTGGGAGTGTGCTGAGGGGTGGGCAAGTCTACTTGTGCTTTAGAACATTACTGCATTGAAACCATCAAAATGGTTTTTTTTCTCTACTTAGTTCTGGTAACACAGCTCCCTGCTTTTATCGACTCATAGAATTCACTCCTTTTAATTATATAAAGGCTTTAAATTACCATAACTAGGGGTGTGGCCATGTTTGCCACCTTTGTGTGACAGATAGCATAGACAGGCTGTCTGCTTGGCTTCACCATAGCTGACTGCTATCACTGAACCTGATCTCTCTGCTGTATTTAAGGTGCCTTTTGGAGAATTTTTAATGCAGATTAGGGAAAAATAATAATGTCTCTTACTGTTTAGTTAATTGAGCAGACAGTGAGGGACATATACCTGTCTATTAGATTAACGAGCGACTCTGTCGGTGTTAACAGTTAACAGGACAGCAGCTGGAGCTGGCCTGCTTCTGGACCCCAGGAGCAGAGGAGAGCACAGAGTTCGCTTCTTAAACTTTTGGGAATAGAGACAAATTTATGTTCACTCTTGCCTGCTGTAATAAGCCATGGAGGTGTTGAAATAAACTGTAATGTGCAGTGACTCTCTTGATTGACTGCTGAATGGAGGAGAAATGTATCTCACTTAACTTTAGCTACTGTACAGCGAAGAGATGGGGAAAGGAAAATACGCTAACAGAAAGAGAGTGTGCCAGTTGTTGCTCGCTATCTTGCCGCTAATGTAGAGTTAAGTATTTGTTCGGATTGGGGCGAATAAACCACAAGTAAATGTAAGGTGTTAATCTTTGTGTGTGAACACAGATAGTATGTTAGTCTTAGCTAGCCAAGTAGCTTCCAGACAGGTGGGCTTGTTAAACTAATTTGGCTGGCTTCAGCTCCAACCACACTCCACCTGTTTGCCCATTTTGGGTTAGCTGGGAGTTAGGCGGACTCAGGTATTGCCAAGATGGTGATGGCCAGTACCACCCACTGTAGGCTTCATTCTCTCTGTGGGTGGCTTCACAGGAGCATTTTTCACTGTTTAACTGTTTAGTCAATGATCACAACCAACAAGGGCTGCATATTATCTGTCTTTATCTAATTTCATATCTTTTTACACTATTCTCCAATTGTTATTCAAATTCCCCAGAGAACAAAAAACTTGTCTCATCTGCAAATCAGATTTTTGAACCATGTGGACACTGTACAGAGATTGTTTAGATACAGAGTAAAGAAGTGAAGACAGTGCAACATTATAGTTTATGTTCAAAGACTGACTCACAGAAACATATTGTCACCTGTAATGAGTAACAAAGCCATAAATGGTCTTATTATGTATTTATACATTTTATGGTAAATAGTGTAAAAGTTTCAGAAATACCAACTGAGCTGAATGAATGGCTTTAAAAACCATATTGATTTCTGGATCAAAATCCATCAAATGTTTATTCCAGTACCTGAGAAAATAGAGTAAGCAGTGAAAATGGTCTGTAATTAGCAACAAAGTCAATGTTTACACATTTAATATGAAATAAATGACTTATCACTCAGTCATTTCTTTCAGTAAAGACATCCATTTAATAACAACATTCTCCATATGGTATCCATAATAATCTTTGCTTACAAATGCAGAAATTTGTCTTCAACTTCCTTAAAACACATGATGTCACAATATACATAATACCAAATAACACATTCAGAGTACAGGCAATAATAATGAACATGGTTCCAGGGTGAATGATGTTAAGAATTTGTGCAAAGTTATTACATTTATAAATGTTCTTTGATGCTGCAGCAGCTCTATAGCTTCTGTAAGAGGGCACTGACGAACCAGATCAGATACATTTCTTCTGGCTTTTTGTTTTACCTGCGTTTTATATACATTCCAGTTGTTGGCCATGTTCTAGACCAGGGGTCGGCAACCCAAAATGTTCAAAGAGCCATATTGGACCAAAAAAACAAAAAACAAATCTGTCTGGAGCGCAAAAAATTAAAAGCCTTATATAAGCCTTATATGAAGGCAACACAGGCTGTAAGTGTATATTAGCTATATTAGCCTACTATCAAAATGACTAAGTAGGCTACAAATACATAATGAGCATTCATGGTTAAATGTTTATTTTCCCTGCAGTGCATCCTGGAGAGAATGACACACCACGTGACTACTCTGCTGTACGATATTTGGTGCTTTAAGTTTAACTTCCATTACAATATTAATATATTATGTTTTGTTGCAATGATAAAATTATAGAAATACAGTAAAGAATTCGATCATTTCTTCTTGCGGCCCATCAGAGTTCACATACCTGCATAACAGCGCTGTCTGTTCGATATCGATCACATCACACGACTCATCACAGGCAATTGAGTACGCTGGAGCTGAATTAATGTCCTTCATTTGCCGATTGGTGATGTCACCTGCCATTTTAATGGCCCTTTCTTTCACCGTCTTTGCGGAGAGAGGCATGTCTTTAATTTTCTACATTATCTCGGTTTTGTTTTTGAAGTCTGAAAATAGGTGCTCTGATATTTTGATGAATGAATCCTTCATGTAATCCCCATCCGTGAACGGTTTTCCACGCTTTATTATCGCTCGGGTTGCAACAAAACTTGCAGCAGTAGTGGAGTTTGGAGATGCAATCCACTTCTTAAATCTACCTTTGCGCTCCTCTAATTTCTCCAGAAGTACTGCAATCGCACTTTTTCTCACACTCCCAACTGGGTAGTCAGTTTAAAAATGTATTTTGTATTGACTGTGACCCTAAAGTGCGATCAAAAAAGCTCCTGTTGTATTTCACCTGCTCTTTATCGGGCTGATCATTACTTTGAACATTTGAAATTAGTGACAGGTATTGTGGTGATTCACAATAACCATCTTACCACTTTATTCTGTTATTTCCATTCTCCTCCACTCATTTATCCAAACATGTTTTTACTGATTCTGCAGCATCACCTTAAGGTGACACTGACATCTGTTAGACAAATGCCTGAGTTACATCTTTGTCTCCACTGGGAACTCGGAGCTTCAAATGTTGAGACATGTCTCAATAATCCAGAATAGTCAGCCATTGACAGGCAACAAAGTCTAGACCCCCCATCATCAGAAGTCTCGGAATGCTTGATCTGAATTCATATCAAGTGTATATCAGTCCTTCGCAGGGAATCATGTGACTGTTTCCCAGAAGACATGTAAACATGGCTGCAGACGAGTCACTGAGTCACAACCTTGACATTCAACCTTTTCCACAATCCTTCAAACAACATTGCCTCTGAGTCACAGTAAAGATTGGGTAGCTTCTGTCCTCTGGCGTGGGGTTTCCCCTGCTGACACTGAGTGGGATGGAAAAGTCAGAGTCATGCACTTTATACTCAACATATTAATGGTCAACAGCATTCTGTTACTATAATAACAGAGGATTGGATGATAAGCAGCATGCATGCCAAGGCGGAAGAGAGAAGGCAGAGTATCAGCACAGGATAGGCCTGTAGAGGTTTTACAAGCTTAAAGAGATAAAACGTTTGATACCAAATTATTTTAATGTAAAACAAATACATGAGTGTCAACAAATGACCAGCAGACCTCTATAACATGCTGTCCTTAAATCATTCTAGATCTGAAAATGAAAGGTTCACGAGAAAAACTTGGTGCAGTTTTCATTTCGGAAAACCCACAATTTTTTCACCGAAGCTTTAATCCACTTCATATCCTCCAAATATAGGATCATCAAATGACAAATGTGAAGATTGCTCTCCTCTGACATTTCTTTTATTGGGATTTCACTATTCAAATAAGTCAATGACTAGCTTTAATAAGCCTAGCTTAATATGACTGTTTGATGATACACTTCAAGTTACTTTTTGGGATCATTATGTCTTTCAAAAACTCAGGATACATATGCACACAATATGACTAGAAATGTTTGAGAGGGGTTAGCATACTCGGACTGGATGTGTTTTAGAATGAGATTTCATTGAGTCCTAAAACTTTCTAATAGTTAAAGGTAAAGTCACTTGAAAATCCGTCATTCTATTTTTTCCTTTTTAAGTACAGGAAAGTCCAGTACTTAACCGATTCAGCCACAAGAGCTTTCTACAGGTGTGGTTTTTGTCAGTCTTCAGAAAAGATTGCCCTTGAGAGTACGAAACCAACACAGTGATATCAGTATCATTTGTATTTGCTATGTGCTCCTCTCACTGGTCTGAGGTGGGTGGGGCTCAGTTAGAAAAAGGTGATGTCATATACTTTTGATCAAACCATATGAGTGTAAAAGCTTTGATGAAAAATACCTTTATATGTTTTTTTTGTAAACAATGTAACTGCCTGTTAATTAAGTCAAGCGCATTTCATGTTTTCAAGAAAAACAAAGTTTTGAAGCCCTTTCTGGAGACTTCAGAGGGTTCGACAAGTAGACTGTACACACAAATTATTTCTCTCCTTTGGGCTTTCCTAGGTATGGTTCAAGAACCGGCGTGCAAAGTGGAGAAAGCGGGAGAGGAACCAGCAAGCAGAGTTATGCAAAAATGGCTTTGGTGCCCAGTTCAATGGACTCATGCAGCCCTATGATGACATGTACACGGGCTACTCCTACAACAACTGGGCCACCAAGAGCCTAGCAAGCAGCCCGCTATCTGCCAAGAGCTTCCCATTCTTTAACTCAATGAATGTAAGCCCCCTTTCATCCCAGCCTATGTTCTCCCCACCCAGTTCCATCCCCTCCATGAACATGGCCTCGAGCATGGTGCCCTCAGCAGTGGCCGGGGTTCCCACTACAGGCCTCAACAACCTGGGCAACCTCAACAACCTCAACAGCCCCTCGGCACTCAACTCGGTAGCGGTGACTGCAGCCACATGCCCCTACGCCACCACAGCTAGCCCCTACATGTACAGAGACACCTGCAACTCCAGCCTGGCCAGCCTGCGGCTCAAGGCCAAGCAGCACGCCAACTTCGCTTATCCGGCAGTGCAGAACCCTGTATCCAACTTGAGCCCTTGCCAATATGCTGTGGATCGGCCGGTATGAAGAAAAAGCTCCAACAATGACCCCTGACCCCATCGACCAGTAAGTCCACAATTCCCCCACTTCCCATCTCTTCAGTTCCATCGCTAAGCTGCCAGGTGTGCTAAAGACTGGCACATCATGTGTTGATGGTTCTCAATGAGAATCATCTTCAAGACTGACAACAAGTAGACATGCCCAGATGGACCACGGCACTTCAAAGGAATTCTCTCCAGTTTGTGAGACTTTGTTGCTGAACTGACCAACTGCTTCAAAGGATTTCTAAAGATTATTATCCATTATCATTTTTTTTTCCTTCTTTTGACCTGCATGTTTAGAGTAAATATAGACACTAAGGCATAATAAAACATGGATGCTTCAACTGGACTGTCGGTCAACATCTTGGCCCAAAATAATCAAATGTGATCTTTGCTACTATCACAGGAGAGGGACCTGTGGTTGCAGTGCAGGAGAAAAAGAGGATGTATATAATGGACTTTTTTTTGTTTTGTATGTGACATAAGATATATGAAAATGTACTTTAAAGATGAGAAAAGCATGTTCTTCAAAAGCAAAGGCCCTAGATTGATGTAGCCCACTGTAAGCACATGCTTTAGGAACTTTACACTTTGTTGTTGAATCTTCTCCTCATGGACGGTCAAAGGTCAAAGGTCAAAGGTCAGTTTTAGTGGGCAAGAGGAGGGCAGTCCTGTGAAGGGTGCACAACCTCAAGCAGTTAAATACAAATACATAAATTTACTCACACCCATAACCGATCATCAGCTATCAAGATTCTTCAAATAAAACTCTAAAAAGCCATTGAATATATAGATTTGTGTGGTGTTATACAAAGGGAGTCCATGCCTGTAAAAAATGTATGTAAGAGTGCAGTTGTCATAACAAAAACAAGCTTTTTTTCCTGGTGTAGCCTGCTTTGTCTCATTAAAGAACCAATTAAAGGATCTGTTTTTATGAACTACAAATGGACTTTGACATTGAGCGAACAGTACGTGTCCTCTCATATTTCTGATCTATAGCCCAGGGATTAGTTGTGTGACGCCGGCCAAAACACTATGTTCTCACAACAATGACAGCGACGTCAAGGAAACCCTGACTCACTTCCATGGCAACAATTAGGCGACGATGAAACAAGTAGTAAGCTGGAGGGAGATATACAGTAGATGTTCATGATGGCTGCTCTGTGATATATTTGACCCCAACTCCGAGTGGTAACTGCAGGCTATCCTGTAACACAGCAGGAATTCACAGAGGCAGAGGCTGAAGCAGCGCCAGAATTACAAACAGGCCTCAAGGAGCGAGGTGTCCCAGTGGAGCCACAAATGAGGGGTTAGCATCCCATCAATCCCCATCAGCCCCTGCAACTGTTTATTGCTCTGACACCCCCTGTTGTTTTTTCTTGATGCTGATTTCTATATTCATTCTACAAAGTCACAGTTTCCGGTACAGAGCTTCGATAAAATATCTTGTCATAGCAGCTAAATGTCTAAACAGTTAGACCACTCAGCATTGAAACTGTGTTGCTAACACTAAAGAGGTCAGTACAATTTATAATACACATCATTAATAAAGGGGGCATGTTATCTAGTTAATAGTTGTTTAAATGTGAATATAGATGCTTAATAAAACATTCATTCACCCTCAAATACCAAGGACAGATTTGGGAGTTTCTGACTCTCCTATATTTATTTTTTATCTTTTGTTTTCCCTCCCCTGCTCTAGCAGCCAGCGTCAAATGCTGAAGATCATTTGATGCTGGAGAACCTGAATTTTCAGCTCATTAGCTTTGTCAGTGACAATGGAAGAATTCGCTGGAGTTAAAACAAAAACACCAGTTGTGTAGGATTTCAACAGGTGTAATCCTATAGTTCATTTACTGACCATATAGATGTCTCCAAAAAAGTTCAGATAGTAAATGTAAAGGTAATAAAATCAAAGGACAGTAAAGCAGAAGTATCTTTTTTCAGAGAAATATCTGATCCATTGACTACGATCATTGTCCGTTGGCTCACCACTGAAAAGCTGACAACCTCCACTTTACATGAGATTGTAATATTGCCGTTCAAAAGTTATGAAACATTTAGAACGACAGCTATTTTTCTGTCTAGGTCTTTGAGGGTTTAATTATTGAAAAAAGAGATTTAGGAATTCAAGGGGTCAGCAAAACTGAACTGACCTAATCTCTGTGTTCCTTGTGATCCACACGTATTACACTTTTTCTTGCTGTTTAGAACACAAGAAATCATCATATTTTACTTGTTCAATGCTAACAAGAACCGGCTCACTACTCTTTTCATCAGACCTTTTTCAAAATAGACTTTTCATAACACTGTTAATTAACTATCATTAATAAAATTTGAATTTAGAGCTAATTAAATTATTAACAATCAAATTTGGTAAAAACAAAGCTGTTATTCAATTTGTTGTAATGATTCCTAAAATATGGCTATCAAACACAAAGATATGTCACATTGAAGGCAGAATATTTGACTGCTAACAATAAACTTCATTGTTCATAATGACATCAGCGTAATGGATGATTATAAATGACCCACAGCATCTAAAAAAAGGTTCTACACTGATACTGATCCATGATATGTCAATATCAGCTGAACATATCAATCCACCAATACATTGGGTGGGCTCTAGTTTTTGTTTAAACGGACAGTGTGTAACTATTTAAGTAATTTATTAACTCAAATCAACGTCTTCGTTCATAAGTAAGTCCGCATTAGAGTTCTCAACGGGTCGGGCCGGCCCGACAAACCCGACCGGACCCGCCCCACTAAACATTAGACGTCCAAACGACGTCTTTTCGAGGTCATTTTCGCAATATAGACATGATCTGCACGTCCATCAGACTTCTAATGTTTAGTGGGGCAGGTTCGGGCCGAAAAAATACGCAAATGAGCCGAGTCGGGCCGGGCCTCGGGCTTCCTTTTTTATATTTCATAAAACACATTTCTTGCAGGTTGCAAATTATATATTGTTTGTTGTGAATCATCGCTGTTCACGTGTGGTGAAGTGTAAATCTGGCTACCTGCTTCAAGGGGAGGAGCAGACGCAGAACTGACGCCGCTGCGTGACGTACTCGCGCCTATAGCCTGGCTGGAGAAGATGGAATTGGCTAAAAGTAAACTTGCCACAGGCGAATTCACCCTTGCTTTTCGAGGAGTGGGGAAATCGTCTGTTTCTGTCTCTCCGAATATATTTTCCCACTGGTCGTGCCGTGTCTTCTTTGCAGCGGGATCGGGTGCTGCTACTGACGTTGACGCAGCACCTTTCTCCTGGCTCGTGTCAACTTTCCGTCTGCTGTCTGTCTGATCATGATAACAAGTGTGTGAGGAAAACAATGCAGGCACGCGGGGGGTCGGGTTCGGGCAGACAATTCATGCTGGTGTGTCGGGCTGTGTCGGGTTCGGACCTAAAAACCCGCATTATTTGAATCAGTAGAAATACTCGACGCTGTTGGGAAAGAGACCATATTTTGAAAATGAGTTTTTTGTCCTTCAGGGCCACCGTAGCTTCTGGAACGTCTTCAGGACGGGAGGGGTGAGCAAAATAGTGTTGCAATGTAGAGCCTCACAGCTAGATGGTGCTAAATACTCGATATATTACACACTGTCCTTTTAAAGGAACTTGGGGCAGGATCAAGAAATAACACTCAATAGTGACACGACGGCCTTTGCAGCCGTCAGGGTAACTGCAGCCATCAGCCAAGCCGGCGCGGAAGCGAGCATGAACTCTTCACAGCAGTGCAGCTGATGCTGTGACACTGTTATTTCCTTACTCGCTGTTCACGTGACTGTTTACTGCAAGACCTCCGTGCTAGTGATGGGAACGGCAGTTCTTTTTACTGTACTGAATCTCTAGAATCAGTTCATTAAAATGATTCGTTCAAAAGATTCGTTCACCGAATCGTTCAGTGCTCTCCAACTCCCTGAACTGATAGACAGCCAAACGATCCGTCATTCAGTTCGTGATTGAGCCCTGAGGTTCACGTTCACTTACTGAGGGATGGTGCGTTCACGGACTATAGTACACAATCATTCGCGGGAGACGCAGCGCTGCTTTGAGTGGTATACATGCACTAAAATTATTACACGGTGAAAGTGTCCTCTGTGCACAGTAAAATCACTTAACATGATGCTACACGGATATTAGCAACACAGTGCTAATTTTAGCAGTACAGTTACTGAACGAGAATCACCTCCTCTGACCTGAGTGAGTGAGTGAGTGACACAGCGCCACTTCCAGCACAGTACGTGAACGAGATTCAAGTCCTCACCGACCCGAATCATGAGTGAATCAGTCGTTCGCGAACGACCTGCTGAGGACGTGAATCATGTTCGCGAACGACCTGCTGAGGACGTGAATCACGTTCGCGAACGACATGCTGAGGACGTGAATCACGTTCGCGAACGTGATTAACGTCCTACTGAGAATTACGTTCGCGAACGTCAGTGACTGTTACTGTGCAGTAAAATCACTTAACATGATGATACACTGATGTTAGCAACACAGTGCTAGTTTTAGCAGTACTGTTACTGAATGAGAATCACCTCCTCTGACCTGAGTGAGTGAGTGAGTGACACAGCGCCACTTTCAGCACAGTACGTAAACGAGATTCACGTCCTCACCGAGGCGAATCATGAGTGAATCAGTCGTTCGCGAACGACCTGCTGAGGACGTGAATCACGTTCGCGAACGACATGCTGAGGACTTGAATCACGTTCGCGAACGTGATTCACGTGAACCTGAGTAACTTTTACTGTTTTACTGTGTAAAATCACTTAACATGATGCTACTGATGTTAGCAACACATCGCTAGTTTTAGCAGTATGATTACTGAAGGTGAATCTCTCTCCTCTCCTACCCCTCTGCCCTGAGTGAGTGAGTGACTGACACAGCGCCACTCTTAGCACAGTAGGTGAACGAGAGATTCACGTCCACAGCGACGCGAATCATGAGTGAATCAGTCATTCGCGAACGACCTGCTGAGGACGTGAATCACGTTCGCGAACGTGATTCACGTTCACGTCCTGCTGAGAATCACGTTCGGCAGTTCCACTCCCGGCCGGCATGCTCGCTGCTGAGCTCAACTGAACTGAGAAAGGAACGAATCAGTTCCTCAAGTGATTCCTTTCACTTCGTTCACTCAAACGATTCGTTCTTTTGAACGACACGTTCGCGACCGACACAACACTACTCCATGCATGCTTCCGTGGAATGACGTTGGTATTGGAGGAAAATAATATTGTCTCTGATACGGGATTGCTGTGTGTAAGCGGCTAATGTTATTACACAGACACAAACGAACCGTTAGCCTGTTGCTACAGCCAGCTGCTAACTTTACCTCCCTGATAACAGGTTGGGTTTTCGGTCCCATATATAAAGGGACATATTTCTATCTATTCGGTTTCAGACTAAAGGACCATGGAAAATGCGCAGTCTGTAACCATTCAGTGTTACACGGGGGACTAAGTTACACATTTGCAGATAGCGCAACTTTTCACGTTAGCTCACCGCGAGTCCTCTGTGATCTCATATGATTTTCAAATCAAGCTCTAAACATGACCTGTAATGTTTTCTTACCTGGTTACTAGGAAATGAGCCATGTCAGCATCTGTTTTCAGTCCTAATTCAAGTTGAAGCTGCCTCGATGAGTAGAGCGCATATCCAATGTTTATTCGGATGCCAGCCCAGCTTTTGTCGTGATTTTGTTTCAACTCACGCCTTGCCGCTGATAAAACCTTTGCTGTCTTCTTAATATGACTTTTTAGTGGACTTTGTGTGGTGGTGGGCCGTTTTCTGGCTGTAGCAGAATCCATTACTACCCAAACAGTGGTTTGGATCCACCGCGCTTGTGTTCTTCCCGTATCCGAGTCAAAAGCTGTCGAGGATGCACATTCAGCGTCATCTGACTACACGTCCGCAGGACTGTGCGGGAAATTCGGACCGCGAATTGCAGTACATTATGCAGCACACAGCCTGTTCAAGGCAACGGAGAGATACGTGGGTGGGTTCATTCTTTTTGGTCTTTAACACTTCATCATCCATTAGCATTAAAATAATTAAAATGGATGTTTATTTTTCACAAATCCTGCCCCATGTCCCAAGGTTTGCCATTTGACTAACAACACTGATACATGCTTGTGTGGAGCCTGACAGAAATGGCTCATTTGAGTCATGTCATGTTACGACTATCAAAGAAGGTCAGTGTGGGAATGATCTATGTCATATGCAAGACTGATGTTATTGACTTAATCAACTACATACACAATTTTTTACTAAAATCCACTTAATCCTGATTCAAATATAGGCTTCACATGGGTGTTCTTCATTAGACACATTGCAACAGCGCTGTATCAAATACTCCCTCAGGAAGAGAGAAGCCCTTCAAACTCTAACACAGGCACCGAGGAGCTTTCCAAATCAACTTGCTGATCTGACAGCAGCTATTCTCCTGGTGACAACACACAATCCTATTTTGTGGAGTGAGGTGAAGCGGTCACAGTTTGTGCTCTTCACTGCCACACCAAGCTAAAGAATCAATATTCCACTGGAGGGAGATGTGTGATGGTCCCTGATGTTTACTCACAGAGCAAAACTACAGCAAGCAGAAGGAGAGCACAAGAGCGTGGTCTGGAAAAAAATACAGGAGCAGAGGAAGTTCTAACGATTACCCCAGAGAGCAGACAAGATCCAGTAAGAGATGGAGGAATTAGAGGCAGAGATATTTGAAGGCACATGCACAACTGTACAGGACACAAGGTCTATTGGAAGTACTTGTTCACGTATTCTTTTCTGTAGGCTTTTTCTTTAAAAGAACAAATTCAAACACTTCCCCAGGAAGAGCTAAAATATTGGATCATCGTCAACATATTTATTACGTACGACCTTTAGATTATTAAGATCTATCTATTATGTCAAAAATGATGAAAAAATCAATAATGCATGCAAAATATAGATGACTATAATAAAAATGTAAGACATGATGTGATGACTTATACCTGTTTGTTTCTTTTGCCCTAAGGTAAAAATACGTGCAAATAAGACAATTTACACATACAAAGGGACAAACCAGTGTCATGTAAACATACCCTAAAAGCTATAAGCTTAAGTGAGGTACTGTAATAATTGGTCTTAAGGGTGCTTCATATGTGAATCATAGGGCTTAATAAACATTTTTGTAACTTTATAAAATTGCGTTCAAATAAAATGGCAAATTATGCAGATACTTGACTGAGATGCAATTGTTTCATTGTTAACAGTATTAACTGTATGATTTTGAGTATTTTGTGTTGCATTTCTTAACGAGCGTGAGCTGGATTTACAGAAAGTTTGCTTTTTGGTTACGGATGGCGCTCCAGCCATGATCGGTACATTACAAGGGCTGGTTGCGAGGCTATCAACCGTCTATTATCATCAAGAGTTATTTTTTAGCCATTCGTTGACAAATATTCTGTGTGGCCCACGAACCCCCAGTGATTGCCATATTTGTCCCACTTGCTATTGAAGTTGAATAGCCCTGAAGTAGGGCATCAATTCGTGAAAAAAACAGTTGAAATATGTTGGAAAAAAAGTTGAAAAGTTCAAATATGGAGATAAAAGGTTTATTGACCTAAATTAATTTGTTAAAAGACTATACTTCTTTTTTTTAATTTATTTATTTTTTTTAACTAAAACTGACTAAAACTAGACTAAAACCTGTTTGAGTTTTCGTCGACTAGAACTGGACTAAAACTATCACATATAGAAATGACTAAAATTTGACTAAAACTAATAAGCATTTTAGTCCAAAAGACTAAGACTAAGACTAAATCTAAAATGGCTGCCAAAAACAACACTGGCTGCCAGCTGGCATGATGTACTGGAATGATTCCAAAAACGTTCATTAAATATAAATCATCTATAGATCAAAACATCCAAGTCTAAAAATGTCAGAATTCCCTTTTAAGTCTAAAATGGAAATCCTGATGATGTGTGAATGAGTTAAAACTATTAGACCTTAGCTACCCATATAGGTTCATATGAGTAGTTTGTTTCTGCTGAAATGTGCCCATTAATCTTCTGGTCTGTTTGCGTTTTACTAATTCTCATTGACATGATATAATGTCAGAAGAAGTGGACTAAATGAAAGCTTGTGGTAAATATAATAAAGAATCAAGCAGAAAAATCCTTGATGGTAATTACTGTTAAAAATACAGTGACAAATTGAGCAGACTCTTCTCACTGTTTGTTCCTGACAGGGGATTACAATAAAATAGAACTGGCTGATACAGGCTTCTCAAAGTTATTAACCAAACAAAGTGACTTTTGCTGATTTTATGAGCTGTTAGTGTACCTATTAAAAGTAGGATAATTCTCAGGAGTAAATTGCGAGCACTGATTTAGAAAAGTTTCATAGATGTGTGAACAAGAGGAACAAATTCATCTTTTTGCCACATGACTATGGATGTTTATTGGGAGTGTTTTCATGGAGTTGTGGGAGAAGAAACCTCCATCACATCAAATGAGAGGAGTACACATACTGTCATCTGAATCCACTGAAACGATGAGAGAGAGGCAAAAAGGTTTTGCAAAGGTTCATCCCATCTCCCATATAATTGAAGCACTGGTTGTCTGCTCTGTTCAGGTTTGGTGAGGTTAAGACAAACAAAACTACTAACTCAAGATTTTGTCTTTAAATGCTACTGGTTGACAGGAATCTTACCTCATGGTCAACATACTGATGCTGAAAGAAGAACCATTTGATTAATGTTATATTAATATTAATGATATATCTTACTCAGGACAGAGTTCATGTGCTACTTACATTTAAACTGTTACACCAGCTGAAATAATTTTAATGATGGCACGAAATGTCATTCTTCTTGGGAGGACAGTCTTGAAACGGGTAAGATGTGCCGGTAAAGCTTAATGGGAGCTGGATTTTTTGGACGCTTGGACTGCCCAGAGTGATCAGCCCAATATTAGTGTGATGTAAAATACACAATGCCCTTCACCTCACAGCAGGTGTGAGCAGCTACACAATGAGCTCTTGCCTGCAGCTGACAGCCAGTGATGGCACGCCTGTTGGGATGTAAGGAGCACACCTAGTTTGGGGTTAATCCAAAACAAAGCCTTCTTTTTTATCATTAGCAGAGCAGAAGATATGTGGTCAACTAAAAAATGTGATAACTTCGGAATAAAGTCAAACAGCATACATTTAAGGTATATATTTTGTTCCAAATGTCTGAAAATTTGACCATGTTCATATTCTCAATGAGTAAAAGAAACCAGTGCTGCTTCCACTGCCGGTGCTGCTGCAGCAACCAGACTGCCTGGCCTGTTGGTTACACTATTCTCTACACAATGATGACTCAGAACCTGAACACTATGTGCTGATTGAGTGTGTGCTTGAAAAAAGGCTTGTCTGAATGCAGAAAAGTCAGAATGGACATGTACAGAGGAAGAGGGAAATGAGTACTGATATAAATGGAAACTTAACAGAACGCTGAACAACAGAAGAAAAAAAGCCCACTGTGTCACACCGAAGGACAGTTTAAAAATATTAATATTGCAGAACCCATATTACATTCACAGGCTATTTTTTGTCTTATGTCCAGGAGCATAATGTTCTAAAATTCTCACCTTTCACAGTACCCATGTAAGAAAATAGATTTAGTGTAGGTGAGTGGACCTTTAAAACACCTGGTTAGAACTCATTAGTGATTCCACAATACACCAACAAACAACTGAGCAGTTATTAACTATTCATAAAATACACAATTCAGCAAGCTTTATACTGCTGAGGGTGTTTGGACCACACACGCACACGCACACACACACACACACACACACACACACACACACACACACACACACACACACACACACACACACACACACACACTCTCTTTAACACCAGTCACCATGTTTAATATTGTTAACATTAGAAGGATTAACATTCCTACAGTAAGCTTCTGCAGCATAGACCCAATCTACCAAGCCTTTCTGTCCTCCTCCCAGCCCCTCCAGCTTGTGCTGTCTTGCATGTAATTTCCCTTTGCCTTAGAACTCCCCCACTATCCTAATAATGCACTCCAACATGCGTGCCACACACAAACATATAAGTTCTGTTTTTGAGTCTGTACTGTAGGTATACAGGCAGACACACAGCCTGGATTCTGATTGGCTACATTTGAAATGTGAGAAATCAAATCCAATCATTCACAGAGGAAAAGTATTTTCAGTTTAGCTTTCAGCAGATCACAATCTGCCCCAGATTACATCTGCAGATGATATTTTTTTTGTCCAGTGCCAGCATTTTTTTAATTCATGGAAACTACACTGTGGTCTAGTTTAGAGAAAGATCAAGATTGTGGCAAATTTCCAGCACTAGGACTGAAAAGAACAGAACTCCTGCTATTGAGTATTTGGGGCAGCATCTGACAACTGAACTCTGTTACTGTTAAATGTGTTTTGAGCCATCATGGCAGATTCTGATTTATGTGAGCTTACAGAGTGCAGCTTTTGCACACCTTAGGGTCAACAAGTGCAAAGGAGAAGACCGACGGCTGACAAAATCAGGGAAAAGACTTCCGCACACTGTCCACTTCACTTGCAATTAACTTTATTGTCAACAACGTTTCAGTACTCAGACCTTCATCAGGTTATCTTACAAGACAATGGGGGAGGCTGTCTTAAGTAGGGTTGTAGACTTGTGTGGCCCAATTTGGCCACGCAGACAGACATCCCTCAAAAAGCAATCAAACACACCTGGACTAACAAATCTAGCGCACTGAATTAATAACATTTTTAAAAAAAACCTCATAACATAACACAAGAGTTAATGTGTATATATACACACAATAGATATAGTATAAATGTAATAGAATAGTATGTTAGAGCTTCAGAGAAATGTACTGTGGGAAGATTACAGGACAGTCATACAGACCACTAGAAAGCATGATCTAATATTTCAAAATCAGAATAAGAATTCCTTTATTTGTTCTGCAGACAGGGACATTTCTGTGTCATAGCAGCCAAAGGACAGCAATATTACAATAATAATAGTAAAAGATAAACAATCTAATAAAAAGGTAGACTCATATACATATAAACATAATATTGTTCAAAATGAACATGCAATAATAAAGAATGAGGTCTACTGGGAGCAGTGCTGGTTGCACAGTCTGACAGCAACAGGAAGGAAGGACCTGTGATACCTGTCATTCACAAAAAAGGCATATTTTTACAATAAAATTCACACAAAACAACAGGAATTTCTTATACATTATATATATATATATATATATATATATATATATATATATATATATATATATATATATATATATTTCAGTGACGTGCGGTGAGGTTCATGACTGGTGAGGCACTGACTCCATCAGAATCAGATTTACAAATATATGAACCCAACAGACTAGATTATTCACCATTTGACAGCAAGGGCTGGCTCAATTCGTGGCTCAATATATATACACAAGGAATCGAGGAAAATACCCACTAAACATTAGACGTCCAAACGACGTCTTTTCGAGGTCATTTTCGCAATATAGACATGATCTGCACGTCCATCAGACGTCTAATGTTTAGTGGGTATCAAGAGAAAATATAACACTAACGAGATCTAAGAGAGATCAAATAGCCAACATTTGACGGAAAGTAGGTAATTTGGGGCAAAAATTATTAATTAATCAAATTAATTATTATTAGTGGGGCAAGGCAAAACCAGAGTCTGTAATGTACTACAACAACACGGGGAGGACGTCCCGGTCCAGATGGGACTGGAGCTGCAAAACGGACAGAGCTGCAAAACAAGTTAATAAGTTACTTTTAATTGTTAATTTTTTTTGTTCTGTTTTCTCTATTAAAATGTGTAATGATATGAATGTTGATAAACGTCTAATTAAACTTGTTAAAATGTACATTTTGGTGTTTATTAGTTTTTAAAAAAAATATCATGACACA
Organism: Diplodus sargus; assembly: GCA_903131615.1. Classification (NCBI taxonomy): domain Eukaryota; kingdom Metazoa; phylum Chordata; class Actinopteri; order Spariformes; family Sparidae; genus Diplodus; species Diplodus sargus. The sequence continues at coordinate 34,601 of CAEMYA010000665.1, read as the reverse complement.
ATGAATGCATTCATCACTCAGTTGGGAATTTACATGAGAAATTATAGAGTTTAAAATCTAGCGGTCAAATTGACCGCTTATGGCCGTTCTAGTAGTGTTGGAATTGACACTTTGGTCCAATCACAAACATAATTTTACCGGATCTAACTCTAGGGTTGTGTAAAGCGCACTGTTATGCCCTGACCAAAATATCGATCATTAAGATTAATTGGATCAGATCTGACTGGAATTGAGCCAGTCCTTTCTCCCATCTGATCGGCAGCAGTGGACGGGTTATGTTTATATCAACATTCTTTACACATACAAACTGTACCCCACATGACGCACATTTCATTAAGAAAAAAAAACAAAAAAAACAAAACGTTATTATGGTCTTACCTTTACTTGTAGATGAAGTCCATGCGCCGATCCTTCTGAACAAAAATGTCCGTCACTTTTTTGTAGAAGTCCTCCTTGTCTTGTTTCAGTTTTAAAAGTCTCTCCATCTCAATGGATATCACTGCCAGGGAAGAAAGCCGTCCTTGATCAGTCCTGTTCCGACTGTATGTCTTTATTCTTTTCAGTGCTGAGAATGACCGCTCCACTGACGCTGTCGTAGCAGGTACAGTGAGCACCAGCTGGAGTAACTTTGTTGCCTCAGGAACAGTCTGAATGAGATCCTTTTGGGCCAAAAAATTGAGAAGCTGTCCAGGTGATTTGCATTCATTCCTCACTGTTTGTGAGCTATACAGTCCGATGAGATCCGCCTTTAGTCTCACAAAGTCAAAAAACTTGGCGTATTTTGACAGGCTCTGCAGTTTCCTCTCATCAAAATGTTGTGACATTTCACTTAATTTTACGCAATCCACCAAACCAAGAAAAGCTAGCTCACCAAAATGATCAAACCTGGCCTTCATTTGATCACTGATGTTGTCAAGAAACAGAACAACTCTCTCCGTTCATCTCTGACCGACTGTCGGACTCTGCTTTCACTTTCTGTCAGGCCAAGTGCGCCGCATTTCTGCTCAAATCGCTCACAGAAACTGTCAAACTCCAATCTCATGCGTCCGAGAGCTGTAACAGTGTCACGGATGCGCGTGAGGCAATATTCAATGTCCATCACCTTGTTTTGCAGCACTCTGAAAAGTGCGTCAGTTTCATTGAAGATGCGCTCATATACCGTGAGGAGAAAGCATGTCTATGGTTTTGACAGCCACCGATCGTATCCTGCTGCCATCATCAGCGTGTCATTATTCCAGCTGTCAGGATTTTCCATAATAACCCACTAAACATTAGACGTCTGATGGACGTGCAGATCATGTCTATATTGCGAAAATGACCTCGAAAAGACGTCGTTTGGACGTCTAATGTTTAGTGGGAATGTGGAATAATGCGCGCAGGTCATTTTGGTGCATCCTTATGGTCTGCAGCAGCCTAGAGTTAAAGCTCCATCTTGTAGGCGCTGCTCTGGGCAAACGGCGCCTGACAACATCATCCAGCAAGTGAGTGCGCTTTGTGGACTGGAAAAATGCCCCTAGTCCCTCCGCTGTTTTAAAAAACGCACGAGACTCGGGCATGCACTTTGCTGAATGCAACAGCACCAGGTTCAACTTGTGTGCGTAACAGTGGGTAAACATGGCCTCGGGCACCTTCTCTTTAATTTTAGCCTGCACCCCATTAAGCTCTGATGCCATAACAGCCGCCCCATCATATGTCTAAGCTACAAGCTTGTCGACACAGTCATATTTCTCCAACACTCCCAGGACATATTCAGCAGGAGCGCGTCTGTCCGCACTCACGTCATCGAAGCCCAGAAACGCCTCCTTCACCTCGCAGTCTGCTTCAGTTTTAGCCACATAACGCAAAACGACAGATATCTGAGCTTTTTGTGTGACATCGGTGATCTCGTCTACTTCCACAGCAACAAATGGGGCTGCATTGATCTCCTTTTTTAATGTCATTTGTAATGACATCGCCGACCGCTTGGATTAAATCATTCTGTATTCTGTTTGACAAGCCAGAAAATACAGTGGATGTCTCCAAATGTCTAGCTAGCCTGTCATCTTTCTCAGCCAAAGCATACAGGAGCTCAACAAAGTTGCCACGATTAGCAGAGCCTGTACCTTCATCATTTCCACGAAATGCCAGCTGCTGTTTGGCAAGGAAGCAGGTGGCATTGATGAGATCTTTCAAAATCTCTCGATTCTCCTTTACCTTAGCATTGTGGATGCTGATGTTCAGTCTCCGCTGTTCATCCAAAGCCAAGTCGATCCTGGAGACCCCAAACGTTTTTAGCGCGATCTGGCTTTGAATGTGAGTGGCAGACCGCTCATGTTTGCTGAGGCTTCTCTGCAAGTTCTTCATGTCACAATATCCCATCTGAGTCCAGACATTGTCACAGGTTGAGAAAAGAAGACAGGGAAAGCAGAAAAGGCGGTTCCTCGCTGGACATCCACACAGCCAGTCTTTTCGTGTGTACCACTCCGTTTGAAAAGAACGGGTAATCTTCTGTCTGTCACTCCGCGGTGAGGGCTGTCCTGTCTTGGTTTTTTTGTCTTGTGACTTTCATGTTTTATTTTGAAAAGTAACTCTCCTCTCGTTTCAGGTCACTTGCCCTTCCCCTCGTGTCACCGGTCTGACGTCTCCCCTAATCCCTGATTGTTTTCACCTGTGCTCCCTTCCCTGGTGTATATTGGCTGTGTCCAAATTCAGGGGCAGCATCCTTCGGAGTGCGTATTTGAAGTGCAATTACGTCACTACGCCGCGCGAAGCCTGTCCAAATTCAAAGTGTGCTCCAAACGCTCCCCACAAATGCCTCCTTCGCCAGCTTCCGATTCGGCACTTAAGGGGAAATTTAAGGGGAAATTAACGTAACGGGCAGTGCGACTGTTTGTACACTGATTGTCTGTTTTTTGTGACACTTCTTGATATAAAAACATTTTAGACATTTTAGGTAAGACATTAACTTTGCCTGACACCCGCTATTGTATTTGTGAAACGTTTATTTTATTTGTGAAAATGCTAAAGGGGAGATTTTACCGTTTTTGTTTGATACCGACAGACCTCATTAGACCAGGTCAGGTCCAGATCAGAAACCACCCCACTAAACATTAGACGTCTGATGGACGTGCAGATCATGTCTATATTGCGAAAATGACCTCGAAAAGACGTCGTTTGGATGTCTAATGTTTAGTGGGACTGTACCTAGACTTCTCAAATCTGGACTAGATTAATCTGCAGGCCCTGAAGATTCATTCAGACAAAGTTTCTGATCTGTGAAACCTTTATTGTATTTGGCAGATTTCACCGTTTTCTCAGCATATAGACCACATTAGACCTGGTCCAGATCCAATACCACTGTACCTAGACTTCTCAAATCTGGATTAGATTATCCTAAAGAGGCTAAACATTCATTATAACACAGTTTCTGATCTGTGAAACCTTTATTTTCTTTGTGAAAATGCAATAAAGGCACATTTCAACGTTTTCTCATCATATAGACCATATTACACCTGGTCCAGATCAACAACTACTGTACCTAGACTTCTCAAATCTGGACTAGATTAATCTGCAGGCCCTGAAGATTCATTCAGACACAGTTTCTGATCTGTGAAACCTTGATTTTATTTGTGAAAATGCAATAAAGGCAGATTACACCGTTTTCTCATCATATAGACCACATTAGACCAGTACCTGATCAAAAACCACTGTACCCAGACTTCTCAAATCTGGATTAGATTATCTTGCAGAGGCTAAACAATCATTATAACACAGTTATATCTTATATCGAATGTTACAGACTCGTTTTACTTCATGTACATAAATGGACCAAGATGAACAGATTTAGATCAGGCTGTGATCCGTGTAAAGTCTAGTTGGAATAAAGAGCTAAATTTATGATTATCCTTATGATGATTATATATATCTTTTTGCTGTATTAGAACCCTTTTGTCTGTTGACGTAGCACAAACATATTTTACATCTCATTGTGTTTTAGGGAGCAAACAGAGAGCTTCATCACTGTCTGAGGTCAGAACAACATTAGTTCACAGGGCGAAACATTCCGCCGGCTGGATGGAAGTAAGGCTATAATATATAATAATAAATAATAAAAAGCTGATCTGTCAGCCCTGATGTCACATTTTGTAAATCTTTGCATCGCTGTGTTAATGTGATCTTGTGTTGACCTTTTCTGTTGCTTTGAGGAGGATGAAGGAGGACATGAGGCTGCAGAGAGGATGGAGAGGCTCTTCTCTGCTCCAGAGGACAATCCTCACATTATAGCTGTTGTTATTTAGTTAATGTATGGGTTCTTTTTATATTATTTGTTCATAATTGTTCATTTTATATAATTCATGAAATAAAATATTGTCGTATTGTTGCACGTTGTCTATTCCATTCAGTATTTACAGCTTAAGCACAATTTATAACAGCAAACAGCATCAAGTGCTACTTTTCAGGGACAACAAGGGATTGAATGTTTTCTTTTATTATTAAGGTCTTAACATTTACAACTATTTACAAAATGACAGCATAAAACATATGATTAACTATTAACAAAAACAATTATTATTAAAAACAATATTTAAACAGTTACAGATGATGGACAGTAACAGGCTGAGCAGGAGTCCCTGCAGTGCTGCTGGGCTGGATGGTGTCAGTGGGACATCATCTGGGTCGGTACTCAGGGTGTTTGGGGGTCCAGTCTCCTCTGTCCACCACATCCTCCATCAACTGGGTCTGCAGGTCTGACTCGATGGACGGCTGCAATGTCACTAAGAATGTTTTAAGAAAGAGGCAAGAATTATAATTTCATACTCTAATTATAATAATAATAATAATAATAATCTAATAATATCTACAAACATTTTAAATACAAAGCCTTTAAAATCATAATAAAACCACATGTGGCGATCAGCAGTTTATATGTCAGCATTAACGTAATGTATCAGTAGCCTATGTTTATGACCCCAAACTGTTAGCTAGCTAATAATGATAATATTGATAACATTACTGTGGGTTCAATAACAGGTTTACCTCTCCACGGTCCTCTCAGCTGGAGATAAACCAGAGCCGCTTCTCCTCTTCCTCCACATGGAGATGGATTAAAAATGAAACAGGAATTCCTGAAGCTCAAACAGATCTGACAGTCAAACTTTACTCTTCTTGTCATTTTTGCGGACCTGGGCTGCATAAATAGTGACGTACGGGTAGGGGCGGATCATCTCGCAACCAGGAAATCCTGCGAAGGGTAGACTGTCCAATTTCTCAACAGGCTGACGCTGCCTGCAGGTCTCTCTGAAGGACCCTGCCTTTGCTGGCGGCGAAGGATGGGTCCTTGAAGGATGCTGCCCCTGAATTTGGACACAGCCCCTGTCTTTGTCTTCCCCTGTCTCGTCGCCAGAGTATTACGTCCTGTCGTGTACCTCCAGCCCCTGAATCACAGCCTTGCCACAGTTTGAGAAGTGTCTTGCTTGATTTTCTGTTATTTCTTGTATTCCTCTGTAGTTGAGTGATTTTGATTTGTGCTAAAGTTTTGGTCAGCGTTTTTTGTGAATCAGTTTATTTCTTAGTCCTTGTATTTTTCCTCCTTCGGAAGCGCTTTGATTTGTAGTTTTTTTCAGCTCAGTGTAGCTTAGTTCTGTTTATAGCCGTTTGCTTTATCCTCCTTGAGAGCGATTTTCGTTGTTTAACTTTTTATAGATAATTATTGAATTCAGATCAGTGCAGATTTCGCCTATTGTTTTCTCCTCCCTCGGGAGCGATTTTCAGTTTTTGTTTGGTGTGTTTGTACCTTGTCTTGTCTTATTAGCCTCTCGTCTGAGTAGACGAGCGTAGAGTTTATAGCCTGGTTGAGTTGTCACTCTAACGGAAGTCGATACTAAAAATATCAGAATAAAAGCTTGCATTTACCGTTCTCCGTCTGCACCTGAGTCCTCATTTTTCCTAGGCCTGACACTTTCCCGTAGTCTGAAGCAAACCTTTCAGCTCCGGTGTTGGTCTTCCTTTATCGATAACCTCCTTTTTCACCTGGAAGTCCAGTTTAGAAAATTGTCTGATCTGGGATATAAATTCCTCCATCGTAAATCCAGGCAGTGCTAGAGGGGGGGAAATATCACTGCACTTGACTTGCTCGTAACCATGGACTCTAACGGTTGCTAGCTCGCTGTCACTTACTCTGCAGCTGCAGAGTAGCATAAGTATGTCTGGGCTCACGAGTGCCCCCTACCTTGAGGCAGGAGAACTGCCTGCCTCACCGAGCGCCTTTTCACTGCCGTTGTAAGATCGCTGAGCACACGAAACAGGTTACACACATATATTAAATACATCAGCTAAACTATGGAAAGTCAGGGGGTTGCATATATTAAAAGTGTTTGAAACATTTGATTGGCAACATACAGAGAGACAGTGACACGTTCTCATTGCATGGCAGAGCACAGTTTGTGAGGGATTGCGCAATCCAAGGTGAGGCCCAGCTTGCTGCTATATATATATATATATATATTCGGGCTGTCAGGCGATTAAAAAAAATAATCTAATTAATTACAGGATTTGTAATTAATTAATCTAATTAATCGCATTTTAATCTCATATATGCTAAAGGTACCCAAATAAAGAATTCGAATTCTAAGACATTCCAAAATTGTATTGCATGACGAATCAATTGAATACACTAAGAAGAGAAGAACTTGCCGTTCAAAGGCCCTAGCAACGATGTGCTCGCCTCCTCCCCTGAGTCGCGTCCATGTCTGTTGTCACCCTGCTTTGACTAGTGACTATGGCTGTAGCAATACACCAAACTCACGATTCGGTTTGTATCACGATTTTTGACCCAGGGTTCGATACAAACCTCGAATTTTTTTTTCTTTCTAAATTAAACATTTTATTTATGTAACATTTCAATAACTTATGTATATAATACTTGTCTGATAGTATCAGAGGCGCAATATTGTGGAGGGCGTGTCTATCTGATGGTCTGTTAACTGCACAGATCCCTCACTCAACTTAATACAGAGAGATGTCCCACAAAACAATGTTACAGAACCAAACTAAGGTATTGTAGTAACTGTAACTGTCCTTGGCAACAAGTTAAAAATAACACAGCTGTATCCCACTAAACATTAGACGTCTGATGGACGTGCAGATCATGTCTATATTGCGAAAATGACCTCGAAAAGACGTCGTTTGGACGTCTAATGTTTAGTGGGATGTGGATAAGCGTCCTTCCTCCCGCCCGTCCTACTGACTCCTCGTCACATTTCTGCCATGCGTCTGTCACCGGCAAAAAAACTCTACCTCACTGAGTGTTTCTGATGAAAAAAAATCTCCGCGACGGTCAGCCCTCCGGACCGAGACTTCAGTAAACTTTACCCCGGAAGAAAAGTCTCGGTTTTGCCGTCGGTTTTGACTGACAGGGAGGGGAGACACCGGGGAAACCCCTTGAAAACACACACGTCATCATCATGACGTATGGCTTTATGTATGAATTACGCAGAGGTTCGTCGTTACAGCGATGTTTCGTACGGAGGCCCTAAACGGCCATGCATTCATACATTTTATTTCCCCCGTTTTCCCGTGATAACGAGTTAATTTCCTCCGTTTTCCCGAGATAACGAGATCATTTTCTCGAGATCTCGAGATAACGAAACTTTGTTTTTTCGTGATAACGAGTTAATTTCCTCCGTTTTCCCGAGATAACGAGATCATTTTCTCGAGATCTCGAGATAACGAAACTTTGTTTTTTCGTGATAACGAGTTAATTTCATTTGTTTTCCCGAGATAACGGGATAATTTTTGTCGAGATCTCGAGATAACGAAACTTTGTTTTCCGAGATAACGATATAATAAGGTGTGTGTGTGTGTGTGTGT
>CAEMYA010000665.1:0-18851 GCA_903131615.1 Diplodus sargus | reverse complement strand
CAAAGCACCGGTATTCTCTCCTGACCAAGGCTCAGGTTGTAGAGGTGTTGTAGGACAGGAGACAGCTGGCTGGCACATGTCTTCAGGATCCTGGGGCTGATACCGTCAGGGCCTGCAGCCTTCTGCCGGTGTAGTCTCTCCAGCTGTCTCCTAACCTGGCCTGCAGTCACAGTCATGCGGGGGAGGCTGCTGGTGTCTTCAGTGGAGGAGGAGGAGGTGGAGGAGGAGGTGAAGGTGGAGGAGGAGGAGGTAGAGGAGGAGGAGGTAGAGGAGGAAGAGGTGGAGGAGGAGGAGGAGGAGAGGTGTTGCACAGGAGAGCTCACAGCAGGGGAGTGAGGGGGGAGGGGAGGAAGCATTTGGGGCAGTGAGGGTGTGTGGGGGTCTGGAGGTGTCAGGGAGACGACAGAAGGCTGTGAGCTGAACCTATTGAAGAATCTGTTCAGCTCGTTTGCCCTCTCCAGGCTGCCGGATGACTGTCTGCCGCTCACCTTACACTCAGTGATCTGCTTCATACCAGTCCACACATCCCTCACATTGTTCTGCTGAAGTTTGGCCTCCAGCTTCCTCCTGTAGGCGTCTTTACAGGCCCTCAGCATATCCCTGAGTTCATGCTGCACTTTCCTCAGTTCTTCCCTGTCTCCAGACCTGAACGCCCTCTTCTTCTTGTTAAGAAGGACTTTCAGGTCATTGGTGATCCACGGCTTATTATTAGGGAAGCAGCGTACAGTCCGCGTTGGCTTGGTGGTGTGTTCACAGAACCTGATGTATTCTGTGATGCAGTCGGTCATGCTGTCAAGATCCTCTCCATGTGGCTCAACAAGTGCATCCCAGTCTGTCGACTCAAAGCAGTCCTGTAGTGCATCAGCAGCCTCCTGAGTCCACCTCCTCACGCTCCTAGTGTGGACAGGCTGCCGCTGAACAAGAGGGACATACTTAGGGGTCAGCAGAACCAGGTTGTGGCCAGATCTCCCAAGAGGGGGGAGGGCTGTGGGACTGTATGCATCCTTAGCATTTGCATACAACAGATCCAGTGTGTTACAGTCTCTGGTGGGGCAGTCAACATACTGGTGAAATGTTGGGAGGGTTTTGTCCAGTGAGACATGATTAAAATCCCCAGTGATGACAATAAATGCGTTAGGATGCTGCGTCTGTATCTGGGCAACAGCGGAGTGGATGACGTCACAGGCCATCAGCTGAAGGAGGAACGTACACACCGATAATGACGGCGGATGTGAATTCCCGGGGCAAAAAAATAAGGCCTCATCCCCACAGTCAACAGTTCAATGTCCGGGGTACAGAGACGTTCCTTCACGTGAACATGTCCGGGATTACACCACCTCTCACTCACATACAGTGCGATCCCCCCTCCTTTCTTCTTTCCGCTGCTTGTCACATCCCTGTCCACCAGAACAGTGCTGAAGCCGGGAATCGCCACGCTGTGGTCCAGGATGTTTGAGTGAAGCCATGTCTCTGTGAAACACAACACACTGCACTCACGATATTCCCTGTGAGCCTTTATCAACGCGGTGAGCTTGTCCGTCTTGTTCCCCAGAGTCCTCACGTTTCCCATGACGATCGCCGGTACAGCTGGTCTGTGTCTCCTCTTCTTCCCCCTCCACTTCACTCCGGCTCTGCAGCCACGGCGTCTCCTCCGCAGCTCCTTCAGGACCTCAGGTCTGGCTCCGGGTAGCAGTGCAGGTTCACACAGCGCAATCACTTGGTCGCGTGTGTAAACAATGTGCTCAATGATGCGCTCCTGACCCTCCGTTGCTAGGGCTAGCAAAAACATCACAAAAAAGTGCCACAAAAGTCCAAAAAGAAAGGTGTTCGTCCTCTCTCAGTCTCCGAAGAAGAGCTGCCAAAGTTCAGCGAGAATCAGAACAGAGAATACAACAAAAACTACGAAAAAACTTTAAAAAACTTTAAAACCCACAGGAGCTGCTGTTACAGGCTGCCACCTTGCACGGCGCCATAACAACCACATTTTTGTCTATAAAATAATCACATTTTTATTGTTGGTTTGTTATTTGTTTTTTACATTTTGTGTTTCTGTTTTGAAACAGGTGTAGGGAAAGCTTTGGATGCTGCTTCAAAGGAGAGGGAGTGCGAAGATCTGAAGCTGTGTAGGCCAGCTGTTATAAACCACCTTTACTGCGCTGCTGCTTCCACTCCTGATGGAGATCCAGATGTGATGGAGGCCAAGTGGAAAAGCATGGTCAACCATGTTCAGGACATCCACGAACATAGCACACCTGCGTTTCTCAGCTGTGCACATCCACCTCTGAAGGGAGAAGCAAGGAACAAGCAGTGGCTGGAACCAGGTACAACATATTGAATCTTTATTGTTCAATGTGCTTGCTTGTGATTTTAAGAAGTGCTTTTAAGATAAAAAAAATTAATAAACATAAATGTAATACAAATCACAGCTAATAATTATACAGTCTTGCCTCATCATCAGAACAAAATTTGTGTTTATGCAGGATCAACTGTAGCAATAAAACTGGAACATGTAGCTACAAGAACAGCACTGGTAAAGGATGTTCGGCAGTTGTCCCCACAGCATCAGACCTTTTCACTGGAGGCCTTCCACTCCCTCATCCTGCACTTTGCACCAAAGCACACTGGCTTCTGCTTCCTTGGGATGTACAGCAGGTAAGTATGTGATTGTGAAAGAATGAGTACGGCTAAAACTATAGGTACAATTCATTGCAGGTATGTTTTATTAGACTGCATGAGTTTTAGCTTGGTGTACCCTAGGGCTGCACGATATGAGGAAAATCTGCAATGTGCGATAACACTGTTAAATATTGTGATTACGATATAAGTTGCGATAAATAAACAAATATTGAAGTATGCTTATCAGCTTGATATTAAGCTTTTAGCCAAACTTACCAAATTTCTTGTCTGAAATGGAAAATGTAGGCCTATTTATAACTCTATAACCCTCTGTAGGCCTCTAGGCCTATTTAACATTATTAAGAATAAAAATATATATTTTTACTGCACTTTATAACTAGTGCAGGAATTAAATGTTCGTTAATTATGCTAGCTTTTCCTAGTGTGACAGTTACTGCAGCTTTACATCAGAGAACAAATGGAATATATCACCATTCAACGTTACATTGTTGAAGACTCCTGTGGCCAATAAGTACTTGATTACTTTGAAACACTGTAACACTGGCCAACCGACTGGTAGCGAGACCGAGACGCTCCGTCTGTCTGTCCTGAACCCCCGGGTGAAGCTCCCCGTGCTGCGGGCCTCCGTTAAACACTAAGCAGAGTCCCCCATGTATGTTCTCTCCATGTTGTCTCGCTTCGTCCTGCCGCTCCCGGTGCCGCAGTCCACAGCGCCCATGGTGCGTGTAAATAAAATGATTTTTCTTATTCTTCGTGTTTCAGGCAGTCTTTTGCGATGTGTTCATCGCACATGTTCATATCGCGATGACGATGAAAATTTGATTTATTGTGCAGCCTTAGTGTACCCTGTCAACGGTGAATGATTTATTCTATTTAAATGCTTTGTTCTGTAACATTGCCCTAGATCACTACACAAGAAAAATTAGGTCTTCAAATTTTCTACATGATGTTTTTGCTTTTGGATTTATTCACACTTACAACTTGTGACTTTCTACTTTTTACTACAGACTTCTCTTGGCAGCTTTGCATTTCAACAGCAATGGCAGCAGAGAAGTTGCTCAAACCAGTGATCGTGAGGTGTGTTATGCGGTTCGCTACCCACGGTTTCGCCAAGGTGGCTGGGTAGTTCGCCCTGTCGAGGAAAAGCCATCATATGGTTAGCAGTTTCAGTCGGTTCCTAAATATAATTGTGTCAGTCCATAAGTCAGTGAATGTGATCTAAAATTTTTTTATCCTTCCCCCAGCATATGCATCAGCCCTCATGGAGTATCTGAGAGTCGAATACTCCAGGTCACCACAGGCTCTACGAGAGCACAGCACAGTTCTGTCTTCCTCTGCACCTGCGCCCCTTTCCAGATCCCTACAGAGAATCAACAAGGATGAGGCTGCTGGCGTCTACCTTGCACAGCATTCACGATTTAATACAAGACGTTGATGCCCCCACAGAGGCTTGCCATACTCAAAGTACACACAATGTGACTTTCTATATATTTTTTATATATTTGGCACATCTGCATAAAAGTAGCAATGTTGTGTTGTGCAGACTGTACCTAATTTTAACTTTATTTATAAATATAATTTATGATGTTTGTTAGCAGTCTTAAACTGCTGCTGCATGCAGGGTTAACCATCAAATGCAGATCTGCTTGAGATGTACACACGAAAAATCAGACATTGCTTTTGAATTTTGTTTCAACAGAAGTGTTTAAAAAACAAACAACAGAAAAAATGATGGTACCCTTAACTTCTTAAAATCTTAATCTATATTTTGTTGCACAACCTTTTGAGCCAATCACTGCAGTCAGGTTATTTCTGTAACTCTTAGTCAGACTTGTGCACATGTAGACTCCTCGTGAGCAAACTGCTCCAGCTGACTCAGGTTCGAGGGCTCCTTCTCCCGACTGCATGTTCCAGCTCCTTCCACAGATGTTCAACAGGATTTAGATCAGGGCTCATAGAAGAAGCTGCTTCAGAACAGTCCAGTGTTTTATTCGCAGCCATTCCTGGGTGTTTGTAGCTGCTGTGTGTTTTGGGTCATTACCCTGTTGGATGACCCCTGACCTGTGACCTAGACTGGTCTTTGTGACACTGGGCAGCACATTTGGCTTCTGAATGACTTGATAGTCTTAAGATTTCATTGAACCCTGCACAGATTCAAGACACTGTGTACCAGGTGCAGCAAAGCAGAACCAGAACATAGCTGAGCCTGATCCATGTTTCACAGTAGGTACAGTGTTCTTGTATGTTTCATTTTGCATCTGTGTACAAAGAGCTGATGTGACTTAAAAAAAGCTTCAGTTTTGGTTCAAAAAGGCTCCAGCTTTGTCTTATCTGTCCACAAACCTTCTGTGAGAATGTCCTTTGGTCTTTGCTGAAACTTTTCACGCTGTGAGAAGGCAGAATCGCAACACAACTTCCAGTCCAGATCAGTCCTATGAGCTGTAAGTAACACTACATTAACACTGCAGCGGTCGTTCGCCAATTCTTCGCCGTTGTTCGTTCAGACAGAGCAAAACATCGCTGTAAAGATGAACCGCTGCGTAATTCACACAGAAAGCCGGCGCTGCGGCTCCTAAAGAGACGTGACGGTACAAGTCATGATAATGACTGTGTGTTTTCAAGGGGTTTCCCTTCCCTCCCTGTCAGTCAAAACCGACGGAGGCTGTCTTCCGGGATAAAGTTCACTGAAGTCTCGGTCCGGAGGGCTGACCGTCGCGGAGATTATTTTTTCATCAGAAACACTTGGTGAGGTAAAGCTTTTTTGCCGGTGACTACGGTGGCCCTGAAGGGCAAATGACAACGACAAAAAGAAAAACACAACAACATTAACAAAAACACAATTACATTAACAAAAACACAATCACAAATACAAAATCACAACACATTAACCAAACCGGAAAAGGTAGGTACCCTCAGGCGACATGAATCGTCGCTGATTGGACTGGTCTGTCCTTTGAACCGGAAAGACATGGTTTACAGGTTTTCAAAACAAGAGCACTGCCAGTGACGACTTACACCCTGCATCAAAGAGTAATATTTTGATGCATCAAAAAGAACACTTTGATGCAGGACATGGATATGATGATGCCTGATGTTTTATGATGTTTTACCTATTTCGGCCATAAGCGGTCATATTGACCGCACATCGTCTTGTTCGTTTGCTGCTTTCATTGTCGCTCGTCTCTAACTTTATTAGCGATTAAATACCCAATGAAGTGATGAATGCATTCATGTCTCCGTGTCTGCTGCTGCTGCGGTGGTTGTTTCCGCTGCTGCCACCTTGTGCCGACTGCCGTGGCCGCTTTCCCCTCCCTGTATTCTGCCCTCAGCTCCTCTGACAGCTGCTGCAGGACTTTCCTCCGGGCTCTCCTGCTGCTGGTGCTCCTTAAATAAGATGCGGGCATTGATCCCAGCCAGGTCGAGGAGACCGCTACTGGCCATCTTCCGTACCGCCTTTGACGGAGTACGCCCTTGCATCTGGTCCGGGACTCCCTCGCCGTTCTTGGTGTTGTTGTAGTACATCACAGACTCTGGCTTTGCCTTCGCACGTGCTCAGGATGCAGACATTCTTACTCGGCTTTCACTGGTTCACAGAATCGCATCACTTTAATACCGTCGTGTTGAACAGCCCTGCTTGCTGTTTCACGGAGGGGGAATTCCCATTTTTGTTTGCCCATCGTGCCAGACAGGCGATATAATACAACTATATAATAATTAACTCACAAGTAAATTCTCAAAGAAGCGGCTGGAGACCGCTAACAAAGTCAGAGACGAGCGACAATGAAAGCAGCAAACGCGCGAGATGATGTGCGGTCAATATGACTGCTTATGGCCGAAATAGGTAAAACATCATAAAACATCAGACATCATTATATCCATGTCCTGCATCAAAGTGTTCTTTCTGATGCATCAAAATATTCTCTTTGATGCAGGGTGTAAGTTGTCACTGGCTGCACTCTTGTTTTGAACACCTGTAAACCATGTCATTCCGGTTCAAAGGACAGACCAATCAGCGACGATTCATGTCGCCTGAGGGTACCTACCTTTTCCGGTTTGGTTAATGTGATTGTGTTTTTCTTAATGTGATTGTGTTTTTGTTAATGTAATTGCATTTTTCTTAATGTGATTGTGTTTTTGTTAATGTAATTGCGTTTTTCTTAATGTTGTTGTGATTTTGTTTTTGTGATTGTGTTTTTGTTAATGTAATTGCGTTTTTGTTAATGTTGTTGGGATTTTGTTTTTGTGATTGTGTTTTTGTTAATGTAATTGTGTTTTTGTTAATGTGATTGTGTTTTTCTTAATGTTGTTGTGTTTTTCTTTATGTTGTTGTGTTTTTCTTTTTGTCGTTGTCATTTGCCCTTCAGGGCCACCGTAGATGACAGACGCATGGCAGAAATGTGAGGAGGAGTCTGTCAGACGGGCGGGAGGAAGGACGCTTCTCCACGTACAGCTGTGGTATTTTTAACTTGTTGCCAAAGACAGTTACAGTTACTACGTTCCCTTAGTTTGGTTCTGTAACGTTGTTTTGTGGGACATTTCTCTGTATTAAGTTGAGTGAAGGATCTGTGCAGTTAACAGACCATCAGATAGACACGCCCTCCACAATACTGCACCTCTGATACTATCAGACAAGTATCATATACATAAGTAATTGAAATGTTACATGAATAAAATGTTTAATTTAGAAAGAAAAAAAATTGAGGTTTGTATCGAACCATGGGTCAAAAATCGTGTTACAAACCGAATCGTGAGTTTGGTGTATCCTTACATCCCTAGTCACTAGTCAAAGCAGGGTGACAACAGACATGGACGCGACTCAGGGGAGCGAGGCGAGCACATCGTTGCTCGGGCCTTTAAACGGCAAGTTGTTCTCTTCTTAGTGTATTCAATTGATTAGTCATGCAATACAATTTTGTAATGTCCTAGAATTCGAATTCTTTATTTGGGTACCTTTAGCAGATATGAGATTAAAATGCGATTAATTAGATTAATTAATTACAAATCCTGTAATTAATTAGATAAGTTGTTTCAGCTGATCTGTAGCCTACTTCATATCAGAATAAACGTACTCCTAGGCCACTGGTATGGATGAGTTTCACATTAACTTTAATATTTTTAGAAAATACGGTGATTTCTACTCTTGGAAAAAGGCTGAGTTGTCGTCACCGGTTAAGAAAAGAGAAGTGAGGAAAGCAGCAAAGAGAGAGAAGCGAAACAGCACAAAGTTTTGGATGACAGAGACTTTGATAAAATAGAAGAGGATCGACACAATCTGAACACCAAAAAGAGGGCCATGTCAGTTTTAAAAGACTGGTTAGAGGACTTGAATTTCAGTGGACGACTGATCAGCTGTGTTCTAAAGAATGTTCTGTTCAATGCCTTTTTCCTTGGTTTGGCAAATTATATTTCTCTGCTGAAAAACACTATGAATGGTAACAAATAAATTGTAAAAAGACACACTGTGTGAAGTTTTTTTTCGTGTTGGCAAGTAGCCGTGTAATATGCGGGATAATGTATAGAACGGCGATCATTATCGGGAAAATAAGTCCCGACAGGATGAATCAGACCCCTCCTGTCCCAATGACCGCTGTTCTATACATTATCACCTACATACACCTCAAACTAGCTGACGTTACCCAGTAAACGTTTTCTCGACCTGCGCCTAGATGAAGACGTCCAATCGACGTTGCGTCACATCATTAGATGTCGAATCAACCTGCCTGACCAACGTCGATTAGACGTGAAATAAATGTTTGCTGGATATTGCTAATGTTCGCAAACTCAAATATGTTATAACTTAGGTGCAAGCTAAATTGAGATTTTACTGTTAAACATTATCTATGCATTTTACAAGTAACTGACGCCAGCTAGCTGTTACTTTACTTTAGATATTGAGCAGGAGTTTATGGTTTATATTGACGCGACGGTGGTCAATACTTTGTCAGTAACAGTTAGCAGTCAGTGCACAAGGTAGGCTAACAATTCCTCTTGCTTCAGACCATTATTTATTACGGTGTAGCATGCGGTTAATAGTCTTTAGCCAGGCATTTAGCAAAGTTTACCCAGCATAGTGTCATTTGAGAACGCATATTTTTGCGTTTGCAATGCATAACAAACCCACGACCATCTTTGGTATTGTCATTCAGTAGAATTCAGCAGAATGTAGGCTACAGTTTCTCACACAAATTAGGTGAGAGGTCGGATGTGCAGTGGGACAAAAAATGTCTCTTGATAATGTGAAGTCTGAAGAACTCAGACTTTTAGTGTTACTGCTACAGCTAGCTTAGCTACAGCTGAATGTGACAGAAGCTACATGGCAAAATGAACTGGTGTTTTGATTGCATTTATGTCAGGATGCAATGGCATGGACGATATCTGCCAGTGAAATAGAAAAACATTTTGTAGTAGACAAAATGCTCTCATAATCATATTTAAGGTGTATTCAATTAAATGGTAAAATAATGTTTAAGATTCAGAAATGTAGTCTTGTGTAACGTGTATAATTTTGCTCTTATTCCTGTGGGTAAAATATAAATATAAAATGTTATTATGAATTATATCAAGCAAACATTATTGTTGAATTGTGTGCAATATTGCAACTCATTCTATTATTCTTTTATATTAGATTAGATTAGATTTATCAAATAGTTGATAAATAAGTCATAAAGGGGGAGAGGTCCTTGGCTACATGCTTTCAATTTTAAATGTTTATAATTTCTTTCGGTTTAAGATTCTTTGTTTGAATATTTTGTCTCTTTCTATACTGATCCTTTTTATTGGTATTTCTAAATGAATGCAGGGTCAATGCTGAGATACGTATAAGGTAGAGCAGGTGGCCAAGAGGAAGATACAGATGATGAGCAACCATCTACAAGCAGTTCAGGCACACATCAACCCCAGCCGGCCAGCGGGTCTGTAGACTCCACAACAGTACCAAGCCCTGCTCAACCACACTATGAAGAGTGGCAATGTCTGTAAAAATACTCACTGAGAATATCTCAAACAAAACAGCCCCAACTCATAACATCACATTAAACAGTAGTTCATGGTTTAGACCCCCGGGAAACAAGGTCTGTAAGGTGAGGATTCAATAAGCCTCATGCCCCTCTAGGTGACAGACTAACTTTTTCAATGCCACAAAACCATAAGGTGGAAATGTCATGTTTTTCATCATTAAAGTGTACAGCAACGGTATAATCACGCTCATTTCTATGTATGTAGCTTCTATGTTCACTTATGCGTTGCTTCAACTTCCTAGTGGTTTTACTCATGTACATTAATTGCACATGATGACACTGTTGATGGAAAATGATTTGTTTGTGTGAGGATGACAAAAGCTATTGGTTTTATGAGTGTTATTACACTATGCGCAGCTCCCACAACAGTAGTTCAGAGCCTCCAAACCACTATCAGGTGGTATATTAGTGTAAAGGCTGTCAGTGTCTCGGGTCACTAAAAGGACGTCGTCGGCAAAGTCAATAACGCATTAGATCTTGTTGATAAAATCTGTAGAAGCTCTAATATATGCAAGTAGAGTATGGACATAAGGTTTAATACAAAAATCAACACATTCTGACAGGAGAGATAATGAGTCAGTCTGAGCTACTATGGGGTGGCCTGGAGGATCATATAGAGATTCTTGTAATTTAAGTAATGTGTACAAAACAGGGCTAATAGGATGCTGACAGTATAAACAGTCATGTTCAGCTTTGGAAGTCTAGCCATTCTACTTGACGTCTTCCAAATACGCACACACCTCTTGTTGAAAAGCATTGGTGGGGTCATTGTTCAATTCTGTATAGAAGTTGGTGATCAACAGCTGTGATAGAATTTGTGATTGATATTTTGAATAACTAGCGCGTTTGCGCATGTATGATGACCCGTGACCTGTGACCTCCGACCCGGACGCGTACAAGAAGAGATCTCAGACTGGCCGTCCCATACGTCAGTCAGGTGGCATAGACTCAACCTGTTGCAGAGTGGACTCTGCTCTAAACCACAAATTCTGCCCTCAATCCTCTCTTCTCAGGGTTTGAAGATTGAGTGTGTTTCCATTTACAGATATCTTGATATATCAATTGATGAATCCCTCTCTATCGCAAATCATATTCAGCAGTTGGTAAAAAGATTGAGACTGAAACTAGGTTTTTATTTTAGGATCAAATCCTGCCTTTCTTTTAAATAAAAAAAAAAAACGGTTGCTGCCACTTTTATGTCTGTTCTGGACTACGGTGATGTTGTATATATGCAAGCCACGTCTCAAAGCTTACATGCTCTTGACACTGTCTATCATGGAGCTCTGAGGTTCATCACTGGTTTTAAAGGACTTACTCATCACCGTACACTGTATGAACGGGAAACCTGCATATTATAATTTAAAAGGCAATCTTTGGTTAATGTAGGACAAAAGGTAAGTAATGCCGGGATGTACAATCTTCGGTCTCAGGATTTGTTCTTGCTGTCTGTTCCAAAAGTCAGAACTGAACTGGGAAAGACAGCATTTAGGTTTGCTGCTCCCTCTGCCTGGAACATGATACAGAAAACTTTGAAACAAAATGAGTTGGTCTCATTGAACACTTTTAAGGGGAAATTGGATGACCTGGAGGCAGAAACATCTAGCTGTAGATGTTTTGCCTGAGGCTTTTATTATTTTAGCTGACCTTGAAATGTTGTTTTGGATGCTAAGTGTTTTTAATGTTTGTGTCCACCTTGTGTTTGTGTGTATGTATGATTATGCTGCTGCCTGTCTTGGCCAGGACACTCTTGTTAAAGAGATTTCTAATCTCAATGAGACTTTTCCTGGTTAAATAAAGGTTAAATTAAAAAAAATAATAATAAAGTGCGTTTGTGGTGTGTTTGATTACTTTTTGAGGGACGTCTGTCAGCAGTGTGACCTTATTGGGCTGCACGAGTCTACAACACTACTTAAGAAGGTCTAAGTACTGAAACGTTGTTGTCAATAAACTTAATCTCAAGTGAAGTGGACAGTGTGCAAGAGTCTTTCTCATGATTCATGTGGGCTGAGAAACAACAGTAACTTATCATTAGCATACAAACAGACACACACAATCACACACACACACACACCCACAACCGGCTGTAGCTGCAGCTCTTGTCTAAAACCTATCCCAGACACCTCTAATTGGCTGGTATTTATCCAGGAGCCCAGGAGGGCAGAGTGCACTCAGGGCTGTTTTCACATGTGATTAATCCAGGTCCAAATCCCAATATTCGGGGGCCCCCCCCCATCTCCCGATTGTTGCACAATATCTACATTTTCTCAGTATGCAGTAGGCATATAACTTTACACTATTTCATGGATGCAAGCCAAGACAATCAGTCTATAGCCTACATGACAACACACACACAATTAACAATTACAAACAACAATTTTTGATAATCCGATATGCTATAGCAGTGTTTCCCCTAGATCTTTAAGTAGCAACGGTGATCTGAGTCGGTAACCTAGCAACACTAGGGGGGTCCGGGGGTATGCCCCCCCCAGAAGAACATTTTGAAAAATAACCCTTTAAATGGTGACTACTGGTGAGATTTAAAAAAGAAAAAAAAAAATCATTTTCAGAATTTCAGAATCAGAATCTAAGACATGAGAATAAATAGTGTAGAAGTTGCTGCTTGAAAATATGTTAACCTCTTGAGCATTAGAGAACTTTTTTACAATTATTTTCCTCATTATTGTAGATTTTTTAGGGAAACAGAGTCTGTTTCACAACTTAAGGCCACATGACATGGAAGTAATTGTGAAAAAAACATTATTTCTACATATTAATATTCATATAAAATAGCATAAATATGTTAATACAAAATAATTTGTTTTAACATATTTATATTTATATTTCACTTGTGCTAGCAGCAGTAGCAGCTAACGTTACCTCAGCACCTGCTGCATCTTCGGAGCACTCGGCCTCAACTTCATGCTGTTCTTCTGAGGAGTCAGTGGGTGGGAGAGGATCCTCTGTTCTGGTAGCGAGTGGGCCCACTGTGCTAGCTGCACCAGCATAGTCTTTCGGTGCCTCTTCATCTCTGAGTGCCACTTTTTTGGATGTGAACCCAAAGTGTGTGAGTGGTACACGCTGGTTTAGCTTTCGCTTGCTAGCCATTTTTAGTATGACTTCTTAACCTTATGTCTTTCTTCTGTTTGATGCACATGGCCAATTTGCATACGTGCACAGGACTGGCTGCTCCGCATGGCAAAAAAACCAAACATTTGTGAATACATGTTTTGAATTCTGAATACTGGACATGGTGAGCTTAAAAAACATTTTAGTGACCATTAGTGACAATAAAATATTTCATTTTTTAGATCAAATTTAAGACCCCCTTAAAATTTTGCCTCTGAGGCTTTCATGGAGTCTCATGGGTTAATCGGGGGGGGTCGAGCCCCCCCCAGACCCCCCCGTATTTCGCACACTGGTTTTTGTCCTTCAAAAGAATATTGGAACATCTGAAGGAAGCTGGAGGAGAGGATAAACGAGTACACCCACACCGTTTCTGTTCATCCACATAACTTGATTGTTCATTTAAGCTTGAAATACAGTAAATATGGAACACTTGCCAGCTCTCTCAGTTTTTCCGGGAGACTGCTATAATTCATTGCTGGTTGATGGCAGATGGCAGACTGAAATGGTAGGGCAGAGAAAACTTGCTTGATAAGGTGTATTCCCACCATGGGCACCGACCAATCACCCCTATCCCAGACTTTTGGCTCTTTATACTACAAAAATGGCTGATAACATTTTGTGTGGACGCACGAAAAATATAAATAATATAGGTGATGAATGATAATATATAGGCAAATGACAGGTGAATTGCAATTGCAGCTAAAACATACAACATTATTCTAACAAACAAATAGCTGCGAGCTAAAACACAAAAAATAGCTGCTCGCTAAAACACACCATTATCCTAACAAACATCTTAATACACAGAATATTTAAACAGATAAGGTGGATGGCTTGGTTTAAAAAAGATATTAATAGAACTTTAAAGGTCACAAATAGTGCTGCTTACCTGCAATAGTCACAGTAGAAGTGAGCACAGCATTCTCAAAGGCCCAAAAAAACTCTCATGGGTGCCACCTAGTGGCTCAACTTTATCAATAAAATGTGAGAATGCGATTACTATTAAATAATACTTGGTTTCACTGATTTAGTTTACTAATGCGCTAAAGCCCATGCCTTTGCTTTACTTGCAGCTTTATTTGAGAGGTAAATCGATGATAATGCTACACTTTTCTCACTATATGCGCTATTATTACATTTGAGCTGTTATTACATTATGAGCGGTATCAATAAGACTCTTAATGTAATAAGTTATTACATGATTACATTATGCAGAAAGCCCTTATTATGTCATGCATCCATGATTTTATTCATTATGAGCCAATGATTACATTATTAACTTTTATTACATTTAAATTATTACATTATGAGCCATTATTACACTATTAGTTGCTGATGCTCTCCAGTTTGACCTAACCTTGTTTTTTTATCTCAACCACACACCCTCCACACGCAAGTAGCTAGTGGGGGCCTAATCCACGGACCGGCAGCACTTGCCCCTCCCTTTTACCACTACTAAATTGCCCTTGAGCAAGGCCCTAAACCCTGACTGCTCCAGTGGCCTGCAGATCAGACTGTGGTTGTACTGAGCAGCTTCCAGGTGTGAATGGGTAACTGTGAGAATGCGATCATGGCGTTCCTGAAAAAGAGAGCATTGCTCTCAATGAAACTCCCAAAAATCAGTTCAAATCGCCCAGCCCTAACACCTCCTTAATATAATAATCAGTCAAATGTCTGTCCGCGCCTTAAAGTACGATGGCATATCACATTTCATCAGTGCACAGCACTGTTTTTCACTAAGAGAGAATGACACGGGGCAAGGCACAGAGTCTACTGCAATGGTTAGGCACTGTAACAGCATAGCAAAGGGATCATCTCTCCATGAGTGAACTAGCTGAGAGAGTACACTGCTCTGACTGAGACTAACACCTTGATTCCACAGGGCATGTCTCTGTAACACTGCATGTCCTCCAACTGGCTTCATATAGGTTAGAGTAGTTTAATTATTGGTCTTTTTTGAGTGTGTTTATCGCTATTGACTTTGTTGCGCTGTAGATCCAGAGTCTGCACAGGATGACTGGATGTGTTACACCCTGAAAAGGGACAATATGAATAAAGATGCTCAGACACAATGTTTCCTCTTTGGCAGCTTCATTGATAATCAAATTATTTCTGTTAAGTATTAACAGTAGGTACAAAAGTTCCTTTTTTATTTATTTATTTTTACAAGTGATATTGTCAGGTAGGGGTTAGAGGGGAGACTATGGATAGGAGGGTGGACCCAAATGCAGTTACACACGGGAGGCGAGATCAGGGAAAAACAAAAGCGAGCTTTATTTTTAAAGCTGATGAACAGAAAACAAAAGCAGACAAAACGGGGCAAGAGGCAAAGTAACAACTAAAAGGGCAAGACAAAGTACAAACCAATAATCAAAGTTCAACTCAAAGGCAAAATGCAAAACTCAAAATCCAAAAACACATACCATGGGGAACGAAGAACAGACGCATGGAGCATGGAGCATGGAGCATGGAGCATGGAGCATGGAGCATGGACAGGGGCTGACAAAAACACACAATACACAACAATGACCAGACGAGGAGTGAAGGGAACACAGAGACTAAATACACAGACACTGATGACAAGACGAGGAACAGGTGAGGTGGACCAACAGGTGAGATACGAAGGGGAGGAGCACATGAGAACATGAAGGGAACAATACAATAGACAGAGGGAGCCAGAGGGAAGAACACAGGAAAACTTAAAGGACACATGAGGGCATGGAAAAACAAGACAAGATACAAAGACATGGAAATCAAATACAAGAATACAAGACAAAACCAGACAACACAATGAACAAGAATTTACAGACATGACAGTACCCCCCCTTCAAGGGACAGCTCCCAGATGTCCCTCAAACATGAGTCCAAGTGAGGTCGGGAGGGTGGAGGGGGGTTAGGAGGAGGGCCAGAGTCAAAGTGAGGTCGGGAGGGTGGAGGGGGTTCAGGAGGAGGGCCAGAGTCAACGTGAAGTCGGGAGGGTGGAGGGGGGTTAGGAGGAGGGCCAAGGTCCAAACAAACAGGAGGGTGGAAGCGAGGACTGGGACCCACTGGAGGCCAGGGGTGTGGGTTGGGACCCACAAGAGGCCGGGTACGTGGGCTGGGACCCACAAGAGGCCAGGGACGTGGGCTGGGACCCACAAGAGGCCAGGGACGTGGGCTGGGACCCACAAGAGGCCAGCGACCAAGGCGATGACGAAGGCGTTATGGAGGCTGGCGACGAAGGCGCTGACGAAGGCGTTCTGGAGGCCAGCGACGAAGCCGCTGAAGAAGGCGTTCTGGAGGCCGGCGACGAAGGCGCTGACGAAGGCGTTCTGGAGGCCGGCGACGAAGGCGATGACGAAGGTGCTGTGGAGGCCGGCGACGAAGACGAAGGCGTAGGCGTTCTGGAGGCCCGCGACGAAGACGAAGGCATAGGCGTTCTGGAGGCCGGCGACGAAGACGAAGGCGTAGGCGTTCTGGAGGCCGGCGACGAAGACGTAGGCGTTCTGGAGGCCGGCGATGAAGACGAAGATGTTGCAGGCCTTTGTACTTTATTTTGTCAATAACAGTTTACATTTTTGTTAATATTTTAAGAATCCTACAAGCACTTTAGTATTTGATTTTAGAGAGAGCGTATATGCTAATTTCTTTGTGGTAACAGCCAGAAAAAGTGTTATGACGTTCGAAAGTATAGAGACCATATTTTCTTTTGATAACTACTTTGAAATCAAAAACTCCTCTCACTGGTTGTGAACCTCTAAGCAGGTATCTTAAAATATCTACAGCCTTAATGTAACATTGTTTACACATTTTTTCTTCATGTTAAGCTAATGACTGTTGATATTGCAGAAAAAGTATTATGTTAGATTGTACAGGGACTGCATATATTTGCAAGTATTTGAGACTTTCATTAAAAGGCAGATATAAATTTCTTCAGCCTGCACATAAAGAGCAGATGTTGCAGTGGCTTTGCATTTTCTTTTTCAACTTCAGAAATTTGAACCTGCTTATACAGTATATTACAGTAAAGGGATAACCTTTTTACAGTCGAGAAATCTGTTTTCATTTGTTTATCCAAAAAATCCTGCAAATACTTGTATTTCTTCTCTCGTGAAATACAAATATAGATCCATCTGTTTGAATTCATTAAGCTGATGTTAAGCATGTAACAGCATTGTGTGTTTACTATGCTATGACAGTTTTTCTACAATTAAATTATTTAAAAGAAACTTAATACATCGTTGTTCCTACAGTATCGCAATATATCGCAATATATTGTATCGTTGCCCATGTATCGTGATACATATCGTATCTTCAGATTCTTGCCAATACACACCCCTAATTGTCCGTCCCCTTTCCGAGCTCACCAAGGGTTACGCCCCCACTTGACAAGACCCCAAATCCAAAGAGTGTGGACCCAGCCAAAGTCTATTTAAAACCATCAGAGCCTTTTGGAGACCAGTGGACTCCAGCCTGTCAGGAGGCTTTTGAGCGGATCCGTGACTGTTTGATCAACGCCCCAGTGTTGGCATTCGCTGACCCCACTAAGACCTACATCTTGCATGTCGACGCCAGTATGAATGGGTTAGGCCCTGTCCTAAACCAGGAATATCCTGAGGGCCTTAGGCCAGTAGCATTTGCCAGTCGGAAGCTTAAAGACTCAGAGCATAACTATCCAGTCCATCAGTTGGAATTTCTTGCATTAAAATGGGCTGTCGTGGACATGTTTCATGATTACTTGTATGGTGCCAAGTTCATTGTAAGAACTGACAGCAACCCATTAACATATGTGTTGACCTCCGCCAAACTCAGTGCAGTTGGACATCGCTGGCTTGCCGCCCTTGCCACCTATGATTTCACCATCCAGTATCGCCCTGGGAGGCAAAATATCGATACTGACTTGCTGTCTCGACAGTACACTTCAGAGGAGGCTAAAGAATGGACTAGTGTCCCACCTGATGGCATCAAAGCCCTCTGCAAACGAGCCTGCATCAGTGAAGAGGCAGATGTGCCTGACTGATTGGTGGATCAGCTGGGAGCTCCTGCCACAGCAGTACCAGAAGCCTACGTGTTCCCAGTGAACCTTAGCTCACCTTAGCTAACACCCTAGATCAGCTGAGCCCGAAAGATATCCAGGCATCACAAGATATGGACCCAGCAATTGGGCCATTAAAGAAAGCAATGGAGAAGAATAAAGGGCTGACTCGCTCTAAAAATAATTCAACCGAGACTGTGTTGTTGCTACGAGAAAGCCGCAAGTTGGAGTTAAAGGATGGATTACTCTACAGAGTGAAAGAAAAAATGTGTGGAAAACAGATCAAACAACTGGTCTTGCCAGCAAGATATCGCCCAATGGTGTTAAGGTCTTTGCATGATGAGTGTGGACACATGGGAGTGGAACGCACGACTGAACTGATCAAAGACAGATTTTATTG
Organism: Diplodus sargus; assembly: GCA_903131615.1. Classification (NCBI taxonomy): domain Eukaryota; kingdom Metazoa; phylum Chordata; class Actinopteri; order Spariformes; family Sparidae; genus Diplodus; species Diplodus sargus. Next base: position 658 of record CAEMYA010000665.1, on the reverse strand, counting down.
GTCGCGAATGACAGCTGAGGTTGAGCAGTTCTTTCGAACCTGTGGAAGATGCATCTCCAGGAAGACACTCCCCCAGCTTGCCTCGTCCTTGAATCAAATAACGAGTAATGGCCCCTTAGATTTAGTATGTATTGACTTTTTACAGATAGAGCCTGACTCTAAAGGTGTTACTAATGTGTTAGTAGTGACAGATCATTACACACGCTAGAGGTGGGTGCAAATCATCGATGTGGCGATGCATCGCGATGCCTCACGTGACGATTTGGCATCGATTAATTAACATCGATGCTTTGCCGCAAGACGGAACAAAAAACACGTAACCGGAACCTTAGCGCGCGCGCCGCCCGGACTGTTTTAGTGAGTGGGACCACAACAAAAGGAGCAGTAACGTTAGTTTCGGTTAGTGGTGCGCACCATGGAGCCGCGCTACAAACTCCCTAACTGATGAGTGTGAGTGCCACTCTGCTCTACTGTGTTTGTGTTGTGTTCACCTCACTGTACTGGAGCTCCAGGGGATCTTCGATCTAAACACGGAGCGGCGCTAATGTTTAGCTGCTTAGCTAGCAAGGACTCGTCGCGCTGCTACGTTACCATTTGACCTATGGCTAAGCCCCGCCCCCTCCACTCACTCGGACAAACTGTCAACAAACTGTCAACA
>CAEMYA010000664.1:32630-84553 GCA_903131615.1 Diplodus sargus | reverse complement strand
AGGCGGAAAATCGGCGACGACAACAGACCCCCAATTTGCCGGCCTCTGTCTAAAACCGCGGACCGAGCCGCCAAAAGGACGGGCAAATTGGCGGCTTGGTGCTCTGTCTAAAAACGGCTAGAGAAAGAGACCGGCCCCGAGACTCAAAGTAAAAACCTGAAAACGTATTCTTTCAGGCAGGACTGGTTGAAACAGTTTCCCTGGTTACGGTACGATAAAGGACGTAATATAATGCACTGTGTATACTGTCATGAGTGCGGTCAGAGTATGGCCGATAATAGTGCATTTGTAAGCGGGTCAACAACGTTTCGTGTCGAAAAAAAACACAGCATGTCAAAAAAACACACTACATGCCGGGACCGGTGTGTGGAGAAAGTGGCCCCTCTCCCAGCTGCATTTCAGCGGCAGGCAGCAGCAATCAGGTCCTCTGAGGAATAAGAAATTATTATAAAATGTAATGTTGCATACAACATTGCCAAAGAGGAGCTACCTAATAGTGAAACACCTTATTTTTCTTATGTCAATGTCCTTCAAATAAAGACAAGGATTTCTCAATATCTTAGTCTTGTTTGGAAATCATTCACATTATATTAAAGTTGTGGAGCCAGAAAGGTCTCCTGATGGCGTTAAAATTCGAGTGCACCTAAATTTTGTGCCAGTGCACCTAAAAAAAAAAAAGTTAGGCGCACCAGTGCAACCAATGCAAAGAGTTAGTTAGTTAATTTGCCGTTCATTCATTCACTCCATTGAAGTTTCATAAAATCCTTATATAAAGAGTTTTAAGCTTGGAACCAAGCCAATTAGCTAGGAGATGAATCGTGACCATAAAACATTTAAATCGGCGCAAAAAACATTTTGGAAAACGGAGAAAAAAGCAAAGGTACAAGATTGTGTACATAATTGTCGTAAGAGTAAAGGAACTACTCATCCCATAAACCATTGCGAATGTAACAGCGACGTCTCTGATTGGTGGAGCTCGCTGTTACCATGGAAATGTTTACTGAACCCGTGAACTTCCCTCTCGACACCAGAGACGACTTTGTCGACACTCTTCTCCTCATCTCTGAATAAACGCAGCAGGTCAGAAAGTGAAATCATGGTCCCTCTGTGATGAACCATCGCAGAGTTCAGTGTTAGCAGTAACTAGCTAACATCAAATTTGCGGGTTCGGTAAACATTTCCATGGTAACAGCGAGCTTGGGGCGGCTGTAGCTCAGTGAGTAGAGCTAGTGGACCAGTGATCGGAAGGTCACTGGTTCGAATCCCCAGCTCCCCTGGGCGGAACTGAGCTACATGCCGAAGTATCCTTGAGCAAGATACTGAACCCCAGAATCGCTCCTGATGTGCAGTTGGCACCCTGTGGGGCAGCCACTGCCATCAGTAAGGGTCCTACAATGAGCTGGCGACTCGTTCAGGGTGAACCCTGGCCTACGCCTATGAGTAGAACTGGATTTGGCCCCAGTAAGCCCCGCAACCCCTCAGGGGGATAAAAAGCGGCAACATCCCGCAACCCTCACGGAAAAAGCGGAAAAGACAATGAACGAACGAGCAGCGAGCTTGACCAAAGAGATATAACGGAGCCGTTGCTAAATCGCGTCAAGCTCAACAGAGCAGATGGCACCAGACAGGAAGTCAGAGACAGTTATCAAAGTAAAACACTTCCGCCCCCTTTCAAAATAAAACCCAATACAGAGTCCATATAGATTATCAGAATTTCTCTCTCGGAGATTCGGCACCATGGACGACGAGCGATTAATTGTGGAAGTTGAAAACCTAACTAACTGGCTAAATGAAAAAAAAAAAAAGCACTGTCAGTTTATGGAGAGGGCAGCCAGTTCCACTGAGTTTTGTTCAGTCCTCATGATCAACTTCTCCTCCATGTGTTTTCACTCATTTCCAGCTGATGTTCAGCTGAGAGTGGCAGGTTAATGTCAGACTGGACAATTTTCACATTTTCACATTACCATAGAGCCCTCTTCAAAGTAAAAGTCCCATAATAAGTCATTATGAGTTAAAAGTCACAATTATGAGATAAGAGGACATACATGTGATATAAAGGGTCAAACTTATGATGAAAAAAAAAGAGATATTGTGTTTTTATTATGAGACACTTTTTTTATCTAATGCGCACAGAAAGGAAAAATACAGTCCTTTACTATTTACAGTACTAAACAAGTTATTGTGATTTTTTTGCAGCAACCCTTTGTCTACTGTGATTTTCTACAGTAATACTTAAACTACTGTGATTTTGTCACGTGGACAACGTTTTATTGTACAATTTACAGTATTCTACTGTAAAGATCTTACACAGTAATGTTACTGTGTTTACTGCAGTAAATAACTGTAGATTTCACAGCCATTTTTTACAGTGCACTGTCTATATTGAAGGTGGACCAATGGGCCGCCCCCCTCTAAATTGTGCACTTAGAAAAAAAGAGGAGGGCTGAGAGATTTCACTGGATTAGCCCAATGTCCTTCTAGAAAATAAACCAATGGGCCGTCGCGGTCGATAAAAATGATTTATAATAAACTTTTTTGATTAAATTATGACAGCCGGCCCAAAAATGTGTGTCGGCCCACTGGGCATTGCCCGGTACGCCAGATGGCCAGTCCATGCCTGCTTGCTGCTTACATGCAGCGATTTCTCCAGATTCTCTGAATCTTTTGATGTGCTGAAGAAATCGTTCAAGTCCTGTTGAGTAGCCTGCTGTGGTTTCTATTTAAAGAATACCGGTAATCTGGTGAACCGACAGGCACAGAGTAGATCTGAGCCGTGAGTTGGACCCAGAACAAATCAAACTGCAGCATCTTATACAGTACGAACACAGAAGGTTCAAACAATAAGACAACAAAAGTCATGCAAAGGCGGATCGGTTTAGGACACAGGAATCACCTATGTCTGTAGGTCAAATGGCTCTTCCCAGATGTCACTCCAAATGCGTATTGTCTTTCTCAGATGATAATATGGCCTGTAGATGATAACATCCCTAAATCCCTTGCAATTGTTGGCTGAGAAATGTTGGTCTTAACTGTTGGACTATTTGCTCATACAGTTGTTCACAAAGTGGTGAACCTTGCCCCATCCTTTCTTGTGAACAACTGAGCCTTCCATGACACTCACTCTGTTTTCAATTAACCTGATCACCTGAAGAATGTTCCAAACAGGTGTTTTTTCAGCTTTTTTGCCCCCCTTCAAAATGAGTAAATATTTGCAAAAAACAATCAAGTTCATCAGTTTTAACATGAAATATCACTTCTTTACGGCAATCATAAATCCATCTCACCGATGGACTAACCTGTTAAAAAATATTTTTGTATGTTTAACACATTTTTGCTCATGATATTTTTACTTGCACTTTCGAATTAGAACTTTTACTAGTAATGGGATATATATTTAATTTATCTTATTTAAACAATCTGAGTCCTTCCTTCACCACTGTTTAACTCTAAATCTTTAGATAAGTGAATGCATTATGGACAAAACCTACGTTTTCTGAGTTCCATTTTAAATGACCCAACACTCAAACTGTGGATCTCTGCATGAACAGATTTGAAAAACAGTTTGTGAAAATCTGTGTAGGAATTTGGGGATTTGGTTTTAATCCAATTTTTAAATAGACATGATCTACAATAACATTAAAACTAAACACATATACGCATTATTATAATATATATAATAATAATTGTATTGTTGGAGAGAGGATGGCATTGTCAGCAGTCACAGGTCATTAATTTGTGGTCAGGTTATATGTACCCTGGACTAAGGATTTATACACTGGAACAAATTTTAATAAAGCCCCCTTATTTCGTTTTTTAAGGTATCACGAAAGAATGTGTTCTTACAGCCATGGAGTCTTTAAAAGTGTGATTGCTTTAGTCAGCTTCCTCAGGAAGTAAAGTCTGCTCATCCCCTTCTTGTACACAGCTTCAGTGTTAGATCTCCAGTCCAGTCTGTGGTTGATGTTAACACCAAGGTACTTATAATCCTCCACCGCCTCCACATCCCTTCCCAGAATGCACAGAGGTTGGAAAGCCGTCTTCCTCTTCTTCCTGAAATCTATCACCATCTCTCTGGTCTTGCTGATGTTCAGCCGCAGGTGATTCTGTCCAGTCCACTCCACAAAGTTGTCCACCAGTGCCCTTTAAGTCAACATATCATAATTACGACTTTTTATCTCATAGTTTCTCATAAATTGTCATAAGTCTTTTATTATTATTATTATTATTATTATTATTATTATTATTATTATTATTTAATTCAGGCTAACTTATTTTTTTCTTTAACTTGCAGGGATAGGATTCCAGTCTGATGACATACTGCTTCCCTGCGAGATTTCAGCTCCATCAGCTCCACTTCATGCTTCGCTGCAGTCTCCAATACTTTCTGTTTATTATAGAAGACTACAAAGTTATTTATGATGGGGTGGATTGGCAAGGCGATAGCTATCACCCCACAGAGAAAGCTGACGGCTGCGTTGCACTTGCCGAGGGTGGTTTTGGGATAGATGTCTCCGTAACCCACTGTGGTCATGGTGATGATGGCCCACCAGAAAGACTGCGGGATGCTCCTGAAAAGAGTCTCCGGGTGACTTTGCTCCATGGTGTAGGCCAGTGCTGAGAAGACAAAGATCCCCACGCCCATGTACATGAGGAGCAGACCCAGCTCTTTGAGACTCTTTTTGAGCGCGTAAGTCAGAGTCTGAAGCCCGGAGGAGTGCCGCGCAAGCTTGAAAATACGCGCGATACGCATGATCCGGAGCGCCTGGACAGCCTGTTGGACATTAGCCAGCTCCATCATGGATGAGGTGCCAAGGTAGGTGAGGGAAAAGAAAACGTAGAAAGGCACGATGGCCATGAAGTCTACGATGTTCATGAAGGAGAGCGCAAAGTGCAGTTTGTTTGGAGAGGAGGCGAGACGCAGTAGATACTCCGCGGTGAACCATAACATGCAGGCAGACTCGATCGCCTCCAGGGTCGGGTGCTCCACCAGTTTTCCCTCGGCGTCCGTCACCTGGAGCTCCGGGATGGTACCCAAACACATCACCACCGCCGACACCAAAATAGAAAAGAAAGATACGATGGCGATGATGCGCGCCGGCAGCGAGGAACCCGGCTTCTCCATCAGTTTCCACAGGTACCTTTGGCACCTTTGGGGGCGCGTAATGCACTGATCCACCTCCAGATTTTCCAGAATTACTTTCACTTTGATGGCAATCTCGTTCAGCTCCTCCTCCTTCTCACTTAGGTACGTTTTGCAGCATTTATCCAAAACACTCTGATCTATTTTCCAAAACTCCATTTCCTTGATGAAACAGATGGGACAAATGCCGCGTTTTATGTGGATTTCATCAAAGTAGTAAACGTCGATGATGCACTTGAAGGCATCAGGATCTCGGTCAAAGTAAAACTCCTTTCTGCCGGGATCGAAGTCATCACAGAGCGACGACATACGTTCAGGATTCTGAGATGAGCAGTTCAGCAGCTCTGCTAGTCTGCTCTCCGGATAGCGGTTCAAAACATCCCCGACAAGCACTGCTCGGACTCCGCCAATGTTCACCGCAATCTCCCCCTCGGTATAGAAACCACATCTATATTTTGGCTTCGGAACTGTCCACATTTTATTTGTTTGAGTTAACAAATTCTTCTCATATGACGTGAAAAATGAAGAGCACAGAATAAATGTCCATTATCTCGGTGCGTAAATGTTTCCTCTCGAGTCTGTTCCGCATAATGAATGGTATTGATGGAGCGTCCAGATTTTCCTAACGCTCGCCCCTCCCCTCTTTCTGAAACACACACACACACACACGCACGCACGCACGCGATTTCCTATCATGAACGGGCCGCAGCTGCAGCACAACCTCAGTGTGTGTGAGGTTGTCGCAGCAGCGGTCACAATGTTGACAAATATGAGAACGCGTTGCCATGGTGACAGTCAAAAAGAGCCAGTCAACACCCGCTATCGCTTTGGCGCGTGATTTTTGAAATCCCACATGGATATCCGATCCTTTTTTAAACAGAAGGAAAAACCAAATGAAAATATTTCCTGGTTCCTCCACCTGGTCACTGAACAGACCAGGTGGCAATTTGGTACAGGTGTTTAATTCCTTCCCCTCAAAAATCCGGGATTAATTCGCCAGCTTCTCGGTGAATTCTCTGGCATCCTTCTGCAAGTGAAGTTGTTGCGGCGGAGGAAACGATTCAGCCAACCAGCACTCGCTGCAAACTCCTCATCTCTGCTGTCACTCACGGTGGCGGACATTTGTTTCTCCATCGCCCTGATCATTTAGCAGGACACTCTCGTGGCGTGCCCATTTGCTGATAACTAATTCCCGCATGTTTATCTCAGGCTCCTCGCTGGCTCCCAGCCTGGCCCTGTTGCTGTCCTCCACGGACAGACGCTGAAGCTCCGTTTGATTTTTTCGCCAGTCTCTCACTCTCTTTTGGCGCTTCTCCTCTAGCGGCTGCTTCTCCCGGGTTTTCTTCTGCATATTTTACGACAGAAAGTTTGAATTTCAAGTCCTACTTTTTATTTTTTTGCTGCACCGGAGCCATGGTGATCATCAGTGTGATACTGACTGACAAAAGGGCGAAGAAGATAAACGTGCAGTGTCAGCGGTCGCGTCTCCTTCCTTTATTTAAAAAAATATATATAAATTAGACTTATTAGATTTATTTGAAACCGACGGTTATGTATCAGAATAAACACCCAGCTTTTAAAGGGAACCCTGCTGTTATTTGGTAATATAAGGTAGTTACCGAGGCAAGGCGCAGCAGAATAAATAAATAAATAAAAAAATAAAAAAATAAATAAATTAAAATAAAATAAAATAAAATAAAATAAAATAAAAAAACGACCCATTATTGATCGGCCCACCGGGAAAAATCCCGGCACTCTCAATGACCAGTCCACCCCTGCAATAGCAGTTCTCTTGAGTGTGCGTGTGTGCGTGTGCGTGTGTGCGTGTGCGTGTGGTGCAGTGCGCACGAGCATGCGCTTGTGTTTAGGGGCACAAACAAAATATTTGAACCTGGGGCCATCACCGTGATGTTACGCTACTGACTGAGACTATTGCATATAGTTAATTATATATTTAATGATCAGCAGTTTCATCCTTGCGCTGTGTAATCAGGCAGCCTTCCCAAACGTCAGGCCCACCCGCCGCCTATGGCTATACTTACAGTAATGTTCACTGCTTACTTTTACTGTATTTGACAGATGAACGTATGTTTAGTTTTCAGAATAAGATTTTGCATAGGTCTAAACTTACTCTTTTCCACTTGTAATCTGGGGTCACATGTAATGGCCCAGTGCAGTTGTAGCCCAACATCACACATCAGATGTCAGCTGTTGGCAGTTACACCAGACAGATATTTGACCTGAAACCCACATGGTAAAAAAAGCTCAATTATATTATAATTTTCATTTGTACTGTAAAGAGAAACTGTTGTTGGGGTCTGTACCAAACTAATGTGTTCTCTTACATCTGGACAGGGGTGTGGAAATCAGGGGGGAAAGTTGACCGATTACCCAGGGCTCCAGTGGGGAAGGGGGCCCTCGAAAGGCCTGAAATAAAAATGTCATTTTTATTGTATTTATTTTTTTTATTTCCAAGTAATGACTGTCATAACTAACATACAATTGGCAGAATAAATTGGATGAGAGACTTTACTCTGTATGAAAAATAAGTAGTGGGGGCTGTCTGAGGCCCCTCTCACCACTCACAATACATAATAGTTCAGTCCACCCCTGAAGATGCGTGTCCCAATGTCAGACTTGGCAGAAAGAGAGGACTCAGATGCAGATAGGCGCAGGAATGACAGGTTTTATTTTCTGAGTAGCAACTCTTTAGACAGAATGATAAAATAACAGACTATGAAAATCTCAAAGTACAGAAGACTAGACACAGGACGACAGGACAGCACAGAAGAACAAAGGGCGCTCCCAAAGGAGGAAAAAAGAACTACGCTAATCTCAAAATCTAAATCTATGAAAATATTGAACAGAAAATCACTTCTCAAGGAAGGCTCGTGGGCTATAAAATTTAAGCTACTCTCACTGAGTTACAAACTTGAAGGAAAGAAAAGCGCTCCGAACGGAGGGAGAAACAAAAGTTATAAAATTACCTACCTAGAACCAAAAGACTAACCAAAAATTTTATTAACAAAAAATCACTCTTCTTCAGAGGCAAACTAGACAGAAAACAAAACTTGGCAATACTTAACTGGGCAACGAACAAGACTGTGAACAAGGCTGGAGGTACTTGACGAGACGCACAAAATACTCTGGCAATGCAGACAGGGGAAGACAAAGACTATATACACATGAGGAGGGATGACACAGGTGGAAACAATCAGGGATCAGGGGAGACGCCAGACTGGTGACACAAGAGGAAGGGCAAGTGACCTGAAACGAGAGGAGAGTGACTTTTTAAAATAAAACATTTCACAAGACAAAAAAAACCCAAGACAGGACACTCCTCACCGTGGTGTGACACCCAACAGCTTAACGAGCGGAGCGGCTGCTGCTTATCAAGACATGTCTTTCCCTAAGAAAGCAAAATCAGAGAGCCTTAAACGAAAGGAAAAGGCAGAAAGGGAAAGAAAGCAAGGAGAGGGAAGACAACTCCTCACAAGTTCTTTCAAAAGAAAGATTAGTACAGTTCACAGCTAGCACAGTTTAAGAACAGTTAAAGCTAATGTTAGCAGTCATAAAGATTGAAGGCAGTCAGACAGCCATGAATCTAGTTTCTCACTTTGAGCAGCAGCAGGTTCCTCATCCTCATCTCATCCCTTATTACGTGACTTAAAGTCTGTGTAAAGCAAATTCAGCCATTTTCTTCTAAACACATTAAAAAAGGTCATAAATGTATTTCCTTTAAACATGTAAAAAGCCATTCAACCATTTAGAATTTAATTTTGGAGCTAGGCTCACAAACTGTGTTTCAGCAGAGACGTTCTAGTATTGTAGAGACAGATGACTCTGATCATTTTGAATGGGGAAATCTGCGACACCAAAGATGGCGCATATCCCGCCCCTTTCACCAACAGCCAATCACCTGCATTGTCACAGCCGAACCGGGAAAATTATAGCCCAATCATGATGTTTCACTAGCGCATGTGCACAAATAGTTTTTACAACAGAGACCAACGGGTTGAAGCAGCTTTATTGAACAGTTGAACAGCATTCATCCATTTAAATGTATACACCAGTAGACCAAAAACATTTACTGCTTTCAAATCTTGATAAGATTGATAAGAAATGATGTATTAGACATTATCTGGTCAATACATTAATGGTTAAGTGGAGTAGAGCCAGAGCACAGCAGCCGGCACAGATTCAGCCGTATGATGGCGTCGGTGTCGTAAATACGCACGCATGCGCAGTGGAGTTCTCCCTGTAGGAAAAGAGCGTTTTAAACATAATTTCTACGGTAAAGTCGATGTTTTTTGGTTTTTATTTGTATGGTCTCTCTGGGCTTTTCGAGGCGTCGCCAAGATGGCTGCCGAGTGGCATGACTTGCCTAGAAGGACTTTGGTTTCACGATTTCTATGTTCAGGATTTAATGGGCGGGTCAGATTTGCATAAACCCGGCCCTGCTGCGGAAGCAGTATAAATACATTCAGCACATTAGCTTCGGAGGTTTTTCGCTTGCTCTCCAGTCTTGGATAGCATCTCTTAGAATATTTTGCAGCTAGCTAACCAGTCAGCCAGTCAGCTAAATTGTCATGTCTCCTCCACATCGCCCCTGCATCTTTCCCGGATGCCACAGTGTGCAGGGTAACGGCGGCCTTAGCTTCTTTAATTTTCCTAAGGACGACAATGTAAGGAAACGGTGGATCGATTTTGTCAAGAGGAGCGACTGTGGAGAGTTAAAAATCACCACCAACACCCGTCTCTGCAGTGTCCACTTTACCCCCGATAGTCACAGCAACTGTCACCAGGTAAAGTCTTGATATCTGAAGAGTCCGTTGACGCTGGTCAGTGGGGCCGAACCAACCCTCTCTGTATCCGGCTTGCATCCTCCCGTCCCGCAGACAGCGCATGCTCTCACCTCCGCTGCCGGCATTATGTGCCTGCCTGCGACCGTCCTGCCCACAACAGGTGCTCTCATCCCCGCCACCAGCCAGACTTTAGAGTCTCTGCCCAAGCCAGAACCTGACCTGAACTGGACTGCGGGCCGGGCCGGGCCGGGGCGATATTTCCCGTCAATATCCTCGGGCCGGGTCGACCGGCCCTTGATCAAGCATGTCTGTGTGTGTGAGGCTGAAGGGGGCAGCCCATAAGACGTCTCGGTTGAGGTAAACTGCATCAAAGTTATTGTATGCTGTGATGCACGGGATATCTGCAAAAATGATCAAAGTCGTGCGTTTCACTGTATATCTTAATTATCTATAAAGCACATGACAGCTCTGGATGCTAATAATCTCAAATTATTGATATTGGAATAAGTTTGATCACACAATAGCTTACCGTGAACATCTTCGGACAAAAATTGGAGCTCTTGACAACAAACACTCTTCCTCTTGGTTACCATGGAGATGCAGTTGCCGCACATACACCACCGGTTTTGTCCCACTCTTGCCTCATCCCGTCTTTCTTGCTCTTCATTTTGATGCTCGTTTTGTGAAACATTGTCAGTGCTGTCCTCCTCATTAATGTTTCGCTTGGGTTCAAATTGAAAAGGCTGAACAGATGACATGTTTATGTCGCTGAACAGTCACAACAGGGTCCCAAAGCCCGCCAGTGCAACCATATGACGACACAACCCAGAGTGCATTGCGACATTAACAACAATAGCGACCTACAAGTTAAACTATTATTATAAATTTTATAAAAACGAAGACATCAACAAGGTTTTTTATATCACTTTATCATAACTGATACTAACATTTATCTTTTAAGAACTACAAGTCTTCATTACCGGGGATCCTTTTAAATGTGGGTCTCTGCTATAAGTCCCGCCTCTAACCTAAATATTGCTCCCTGATCGGCTGCCGGTTTCTCGCTAACTTACATGTGATTGGCTGTCCCCGCTTGTAAAAGCTACATGCAACCTGCTAGTTGGACCGGACAAGAGGCAGTGCATGTTATCTGCAACTGCGAGTGTAAGTTGTCAACATGTTCGGCATTTGCTCTTCCTGGGTCACGTCAGCTTGATGGATTTAATATCAGTGGTGTCATTAGGATTCTAACCCCAAAGGGGCCGAGGAAACCATGCAATCGCATTTTTGCCTGTAACTTCCACATTTGAAATAACACATTTGCAAACCTTATATCTATATGTTCCCTGAATAGAGCTGGGTTTTCTGACATAGGACACGGCCACTTCTGCTGCTCATTTCGTTCGCTAAAGCACCACATATGCAAAATCTACTTTTTTGAACTCCTCCTTGGGATTTTGTCTGATTTGCGTGAAACTTGGCACGTACACTCTTCAGCTGGACCTCATCTAAAGGTATCAAAATAATTTTGCTCGGTCAAAAAAATGCACAAATTATTCACGAACAAATTTCTGTAGCTTGCTATAAAAATGTAAACTGTTTGATATCTCGGTCAAACTAAATGCTATTAACACCAAATTTGAGATCCTTGGTTGCCATGACACTGGGAAGGGATGAGCCAAATGTGGCCACTAGGGGGCGCTTAAAAGATGAGAAGTTTATATCTCCTGAACGGCTACACCGATTTTTACTAAATTTGGTCGGTATGATGTTGGGCCAATCTTGAGGCCATATATCTTTAAGGTGGTCATCATGACTGGTCAATGTGGGCGTGGCTTATTACAACATACTCACACATTCAGCCTTTTGCGCTTCCAGCGCACTTCCCATTACAGCGAATACCACGGCTCAGACGTTGGCCTGTGTCCTCACTTTTGCCCCGTGCCCGGCATCCTTTGGGGCCAACTTCGGTGGGCTCTGCGGTGCACGGGGTCCGAGTTGCGTGGGGGGGCTTGGCCCCTGTTCATAACTGCTTGCAGTTCTAGTTATTCCTGATTCCGTACGTTTTTCAGCACGTATCTTCTCCTACAACTTTTGAGCTATTGAAACCATTCAAGTATCAAAATGTTCAGCTTTTTAAGGACATTACTGCTTGTAAAATTTTCCCCATTCATCCTTATGGGGATTTTTTCAAATTTCATTCTGCTATAGCTTCAGCATATGTTCAGCTATTCAAAGCATTCAAATATTAAAATGTTCAGCTTTTCAACTTTTCAACATTTCAACTTTTTCAGTAATTCAGCTTTTTCCCCAAAAAAATTAACATTGAATCGAATGGGAAAAGCTTCAAATCCTCCTCAAAACTCATCGACTTTCAACTTCATCTCGTTCCTCATACGTTGAGCGAGAGACACCATTCAAACTTTTAAAAAAAGTCCCAAGACCTTGAACTATAGCCGATGAATTCAGTTTTTAAAAGTCTTGTACGGTTTTGAAATGGTCGCAGTTTTAGTTAGTAAGAACTTTTAGCTCCTCTTCTGATTTTATAATGGGTGTGTATTGTGTCAGCTAGAGTGCGTGACATCATCCCTAGAGTGGAGAGCAGCTTTGAAGATAGAAAAAATTCTCTACAGCTTGATTCTGAATCCACATCTTTTACTTGACATAGACAATATATGCATAGAAATGTAGGAAATCTTGTTGGGTGTCAGCTGATGGTCCTATTTCAGATGTAGGATTTTATGGTTTTCGATTTAGAAGCCAGAGAGCAACAAGAAGTTGAAATATAGCCCCATAAGCCGCAATGTTAATTTTGAGGCTAAATTTCTGGAGGATCGCAGACAGTACCTGTTTTGTCCCTCCCTCTTGTGCCCTCATTTCTCACTCAACAGAAATAAAAATGACATGACCGAGTTTAGCCATGTCTCCTCTCACACAGCGTATAAATATTTCAGTGATAACTATTACAGTTCTTTCAAAAATTGCAGGGGTTTCAGAGGCGCTTTCTCATTCATTCTTATGGGGACATTTTCATCGGGCTCTCCTATTTCTCCAGCGTGTGTATCTGAAGAATGCGTGTGTAGTGCGTCAGCTAGAGTGTGTGACATCATTGCTACAGTGCAGAGCAGCTGGAAAATCTGGAGAAAGAATTCTCCTCAGCTGGATTTGGATCCCACATCTTTTACTTTACATAGACAATGCAGCCATTTTAAACTCTTTCTGCCCTCTTACTCTACAACTTTTCAGCCTTTTCAGTCTTTTTTCACCTTTTTAAGCTCTTTCTGCCTTTAACTTTCCCACCTTTTCAGTCTTTTTTCACCTTTTTAAGATCGTTCTGCCCTCGTACTCTACAGCTTTTTAGCCTCTTCAGATATTCATATTTCTGCCTTCAACTCCTCACCTTACTCTACAACTTTTCTGCCTTTTCAGTCTTTTTTTCACCTTTTTAAGCTTTTTCAACCCTCTTACTCTACATCTTTTCTGCCTTTTCAGTCTTTTTTTCACCTTTTTAACTCTTTCTGCCCTCTTACTCTACAACTTCTCTGCCTTTTCAGTCTTTTTTCACCTATTTTAAGGTCTTCCAGCACTCTTACTCTACATCTTTTTACCTTTTCATCCTTTTTTCACCTATTTGGGCTCTTTCATCCTTAAACTTTTTACATTGTCATCCTATTTTCACCCTTTTAACCTCTTCCAGTCCTCTAACTCTACACCTTTTCATATTTTTTCACCTTTTTAACCTCTTCCAGCCCTCTTACTCTACAGCGTGGCATATTTTTTCACCTTTTGAACATCTTCCAGCCCTCTTAAGCCTGATTTATGCTTCTGCGTTGCTGCGACAGCGTAGCTACGTCGTCGACGCAGACCCCTACGCGGACCCTATGGCGTAGCCTGACGTGCGCCTCCAAAAAATCCTGACTACGCGTCACGTCGACACGTCGAGACACGAACGGCAAGGACTGTGATTGGTCCGCTCAGCAGTTTTTCCGGTCAACAGTATAACAACACCGCCAATTTGAACCTGTCGTGTGTTCAAGTTCTGTCCATTCAAACTTAATCTGTCAAACAGCAGCTTGGATTAGCAACACGCAAACGTCAACACGCAACAATCAGAGACACACAAACACACACACAAAGCTGCGGACTGGTTCGCACGGCCAGTTAAAGACAGCGTGAATGCCATTTAATTCAACTAACAGCGAAGTAAAGTGAGAAACTTCTCGGTCAGACTGACAGACAGCTGTTAGCTCCGTTAGCACCGCCTCCTGTCTGACTACGAGTTGTTAGCCTGTTAGCATAACAAACCTGAATCACTGACGTTGATGATGTCCCCCGACACCAACGCGTTCCCTCGATGCAGAACTTCGAATGCTCAATGACGGCGTAGGGTCGACGACGTAGCTACGCCGTCGCTGCGACGCAGAAGCATAAACCAGGCTTTACTCTACAGCTTTTCATCCTTTTCATCCTTTTTTTACAAATTTAAGCTCTTTCAGCCTATACCTTTTCACCTTTTTAGCCTTCTTTCACCATTTTAACATCTTCCTGCCCTCTTAATCTACAGCTTTTCACCTTTTTTTCAACATTCTCATAGTTTTATGCATTTTCGGCAGTACGTTCAGCAGATTTCCCAAATCGCTTTGGCCTTCAGCATTCACACTGTATTTTCGCAGGAAATAAAATTTTTCTTGTTTTATATTTGGCATTGTGCCTACACCATAACACTGAAATTCATAGAGGTGGTATAGAATGGCCCCTGTGACTCCCACACCAAAAATGACCAGCAGGGGGCGCTATTTTCAATGCAAAAGCGTTTTTGGCACATAACTCCCACATTATATGTAGCACATTGTTAAACCTTATATCTACGTGTTCCCTGAATTCAGCTGAATGGTGGGGTGTAGGCCACACCCACTTTTGCGGTAATTTAAAAAAAAAAGAAAAACCTACTTTTTCGAACTCCTCCTAGACGATTTGACAACTTTGCATGTAGCATCTGTGGACCCGTCTGACAAAAAGTTATCAAAAGAATTTCGATAGGCCACACAATGCTCAAGTTATTAAATATCAACTTCCTGCAGATTTGGTTCAAAACAGGAGCTGTTGCATATCTCCACATTGGTATGGTCTAATGACATGAAACTGAGGTTACTACTTCGCCATAGGCCGCTCTGAGGCCCTGTGCAAAATTTCAGGCAATGACCACAAGGTGGCGTTCTTTAAACTGAGCTATTTTATATCTCCACATCTGTTCATCAGATTGACACGAAACTTTGTATACTTATTGTCAGTGCCCTCCTGAGGAGAGCTTACGAAGGGTTTACCAATCTGACTCTAGATTGCGCTGTGGTGCCAATTTAATTTTATATTTGGCAATGTGCCCACAACATAACACTTACAGAAATGAAATTCATAGAGGTGCTATAGAATGGCCCCTGTTTATGGGAAAATCTTCAAAGCATCAAGTCCTCGTAACTTCACCATACAATGTCCTATCTAAGCCAAATATCTCAGGAATGTAGAGGGAATCGCCCTGCATATATCTGTGCATCAAAACCTTGTCATATCCATAGCGCCACCCACTGGACACAGGAAATCAGACAAACATCATTCGATTGACATGAAGTTTACTGCTTGATTTTTCCCCTTTGTGACATGCAAGTAACAGGTGAGTGCGCAATCTGACAGCGTTGCAGCCTGACATCTGCTGGCCGTGGTGGTGCCTCCATTTAAATCCTTCGCCATAAAGCATCAAGTCCTCGTAACTTCTTCATACAATTTCCTATCTCAGCCAAATCTCACAGGAATGTAGAGGGAGTCTCCCTGAATAGATCTGTGTTGTCATGGGGCGTGGCCGTGACGTGTGGGCTTTGTAGCGCCCCTATTGTGATGCCCCACCTCCTACTTGTACATAGAAGTACGAAAATTCGTACGCACATTCATCATGACCAGACGCACAAAAAACCCATTGGATGCGTACTCTTATTCCAACAGGAAGTCAGTCATTTTGATGTGTGGCGGCTTTTGACAAATTCATGCCTATTTTGAAAACTATCCTGTCCTACAGCTTAAACACCACAGTCTTCACATTCACTCTGTGTCATCTTCATGCCTTTAAGAACAAACATTATGGAAATCATTCAGCTGTGTCAAACCTGGTGGGCGTGACGGTGGACGCCATTTTTCCCCTTTGCTGTCAAGCATCAAATCCTTATAACTTCCACATGCAATGCCCCATCTCCACAAAATTCCTCATAAATGTAGACAGACTCGCCCTGAATACATGTAAGCATTCATTCAAAGTCGGCCATTTTGAATTTGGCGGCCTTTATGAAATATTGCTGTGCATCATACTTTCACGTCTACCTCCTACAGATTGAACACCACAGACTTCACAGTCAGTCAGTATACTCCTCGGACCATGCCAAAGACAAGAAAGAAAATCTTTATCCTACGTCGTACCTGCTGGCAGTGGCGTTGCCCACCATTAAAATCCTTCGTCATGAAGCATCTCGTCCTAATAACTTCTTCATACCATTTCCTATCTCGGCCAAATCTACAGGGAATCTAGGGGGAGGCGTCATGAATAGATCTGTGCATCAATATTGTGTCATATCAATAGCGCCACCCACTGGAAAGATGAAGTAAGTTTTATCTCAGGCAATTTGGGCTTCCTACGTGCAGTGAGTGATACAAGTCGCCACTAGATGGCATTGTTGTCTTTCAAGTCACATGTATCCTTTTTGCTTAGGAACATCTGTATAACCTCTGAATAATTCCATTCCATTGCTGGAAGTCAGCCTCGTATTTATCACATTTTATTGAAACCTTAAAATGTAGCTGCATGCACTTTATGGAAAAAAAACTAGCAAACAAAGCAGAAATTAGATTAAAAGCTTGACATTCATAGACAGCCATAAATACATTTTTGTACAAAGGCAAGTGAAGCATTATTTTACACTCATTTATGTGCAGTGATGACAAACAATGTCAGATGTACATGGCATTTGCAGGTAGTTTGTCTAAATTGCACATTACAACATGGCATAATTGATGGGTGATGTTTCACACCACATAATGGATAAGTCAGTGGTAGTTAGCCACAGCACACAATTTTCAAATAAGCCAATTTGCTAAGAATGCCATTTGCGTGTTGTGTCTGCCTGTGAATGTGGCAGGCAACAACATGTGTGTAGTTGTGATTCTGCCTGGCTTTTTCGCGATGAACGCAGTGGCTTCACCTGCAATTTGAAACAACTGAGTGATTTCTTTGGTTAAAGAACACATACCACAGCTATTGCAGGACGCTCGCCAAACCTGCTCACTAGACCACTGTCCCTTTCCAGAGGGAAGAATCTCATCTCTGCATCAATACTGGTTTGGCCATTTTGCTTTTGGCCGCCATTTTGAAATATTTCCAATCTTCGCCCTGTAATGACATTCTCCTACAGATTTAACACAACATGAATGAATGAATAGTGAATGAATAGTTTTATTTAGGTTACAATATAAAATACTTAAATTATGTGCAATCAACTGGCAAATATTATCATACAGACTTCCACTCAACATTTTCTCACAAAAAAATTAAACAAGCTCTGTAACTTAAAAAGGAATAGGCTGAAGCCAAGGCTTAATTTTGCCTATCCTGTGCAATCCATGAAATAACCCAAAGTATCAGTAATACAACAGACTTCACAGTCACTCAGTATCATCCACAGACCTTAAAGAGGAAAACCTTTTCAAAGCTCTCGCCTACGTCATACCTGCTGGCCATGGTGGGGCGGTCAATTTAAATACTTCGCCATAAAGCATCAAGTCCTCGTAACTTCAACATACAATTCCCCTTCTACACCAAATCTCTAAGGAATGTAGAGGGAGTTGCCCTGAATATATCTGTGCGTCAAAACTGTTTCATAATCATAGCGCCACCCACTGGACACAGTAAGTCAGATAAACATCATCCGATTCACATGACGTTTACTGCCTGTTTTCTCCCCAGCATCACATGAAAGTAACAAGTGAACGCACAATCCGACGGCGCCCCAGCCTGACGTAACTGCTGGCTGTGGTGGTGCAGTCCATTTAAATCCTTCGCAGGGGGCGCTAACACAGAGGAAAATAGATAGATAGATAGATAGATAGAATTACTTTAATGATCCCAGACTGGGAAATTATTTTGTTACAGCAGTAGTGGGTCTGCAAATAAAACACTTCGTACATAACATAACATAAATAGAATCCAATATATACATAGTGTATATATACAGTGCACAGTGTGCTACAAACAATAAACAATAATAATATATACAACAAAACAGTAGAGAGACCAGAGTTCTCTGTCAGGCAGAGGTGAGAGAGTTATTGTATAAAGTGATGGCTTGTGGCAGGAAAGATTTCCTGTATCTGTTGCAACGACAGCGAAGCTGAAGCAGCCTTCCGGAGAAGGTGCTACACTGTCTGACCAGTGTGAGTTGGAGAGGGTGGAGAGGATTATCCATGATGGATAACAGTTTTTTCAGTGTCCTCCTCTCCACCACAGCCTCCAGAGTGTCCTGTTTGCAGCCAATCACAGAGCCAGCCCTCCTGATCAGTTTGTTGAGTCTGTTGGTGTCGCTGGCTCCGATGCTGCTTCCCCAACAAACCACAGGAAAGAAAAGTACACTGGCCACCACAGACTGATAAAAGATCTCCAACATCTTGCTGCACACAGGATCTCAGCTTCCTCAGGAAGTAAAGTCTGCTCATCCCCTTCTTGTACACAGCTTCAGTGTTAGATCTCCAGTCCAGTCTGTGGTTGATGGTAACACCAAGGTACTTATAATCCTCCACCGCCTCCACATCCCTTCCCAGAATGCACAGAGGTTGGAAAGCCGTCTTCCTCTTCTTCCTGAAATCTATCACCATCTCTCTGGTCTTGCCGATGTTCAGCCGCAGGTGATTCTGTCCAGTCCACTCACCAAAGTTGTCCACCAGTGCCCTGTACTCCTCCTCCTGTCCCTCACTTATACACCCAACAACAGCAGAGTCGTCAGAAAACTTTTGCAGGTGACACGACCCGGTGTTGTACTGAAAGTCAGTGGTGTATAAGGTGAACAAGAAAGGAGACAGTACAGTCCCCTGTGGAGCTCCTGTATCACTAACCACCGCATCAGACAGAACACTGCCCATACGGACAAACTGTGGCCTGCCTGTCAGGTAGTCAGTAATCCAGGAGATCACTGTGTCGTCTACACCCATCACCTGCAGCTTCTCCCCCAGTAGCAGTGGCTGAATGGTGTTAAAAGCACTGGAGAAATCAAAGAATGTGATTCTCACAGTGCCTCCTCCACCATCCAGGTGCGAATGGGCTCGTTGCAGCAGCTGGTTGACAGCGTCATCAACTCCCAAGTGGGGCTGGTAGGCAAATTGCAGAGGGTCTAGCAGGGCTCTCACCTGCGGCCTCAGGTTGGCCAAAACCAGTCTCTCCAGCACCTTCATGAGGTAAGATGTGAGGGCCACTGGTCGATAGTCATTGAGGTCTGATGGTGTTGACTTCTTTGGAACAGGAACCAGGCAGGAAGTCTTCCAAAGCACCGGTATTCTCTCCTGACCAAGGCTCAGGTTGTAGAGGTGTTGAGGCACAGGAGAGCTCACAGCAGGGGAGTGAGGGGGGAGGGGAGGAAGCATTTGGGGCAGTGAGGGTGTGTGGGGGTCTGGAGGTGTCAGGGAGAGGACAGAAGGCTGTGAGCTGAACCTATTGAAGAATCTGTTCAGCTCATTTGCCCTCTCCAGGCTGCCCGATGACTGTCTGCCGCTCACCTTACACCCAGTGATCTGCTTCATACCAGTCCACACATCCCTCACATTGTTCTGCTGAAGTTTGGCCTCCAGATTCCTCCTGTAGGCGTCTTTACAGGTCCTCAGAATATCCCTGAGTTCATGCTGCACTTTCCTCAGTTCTTCCCTGTCTTCAGACCTGAACGCCCTCTTCTTTCAGGTCATTGGTGATCCACGGCTTATTATTAGGGAAGCAGTGTACAGTCCGGGTTGGCATAGTGGTGTGTTCACAGAACCTGATGTATTCTGTGATGCAGTCAGTCATGCTGTCAAGATCCTCTCCATGTGGCTCAACAAGTGCATCCCAGTCTGTCGACTCAAAGCAGTCCTGTAGTGCATCAGCAGCCTCCTGAGTCCTCCTCCTCACGCTCCTAGTGTGGACAGGCTGCCGCTGAACAAGAGGGACATACTTAGGGGTCAGCAGAACCAGGTTGTGGTCAGTACCAAAATACGTTTTTACCGGTCAGAAAGTTTTTTCACAAAATCACAAAAACTGGAAAACCTACTTTTTCGAACTCCTCCTTGGGATTTTGTCCGATCTGTGTGAAACTTGGCACATACACTCTTCAGCTGGACCTGATCTAAAGTTATCAAAAGAATTTTGCCAGGTCAAAAAATTATTCACGAACAAATTTCTGTAGCGAGCTATAAATATGTAAACTGTTTGATATCTCGGTCAAACTAAATGCTATTAAAACCAATATCTCTTGAACGGCTACACCGATTTTTACCAAATTTGGTCGGTATGATGCAGGGCCAATCCTGAGGCCATATCTTGAAGGTGGTCTGACTGCTCAATGTGGGCGTGGCTTATTACAAGATAAACAACAAACATTAATTTCAGCCAAACTATTATGTGAGAGCTTTGAAATGTATATGGTACATAAAGAATAGGACACAGTTCTTCCATTACAAAAATTGCACATGTACTCCACTAGGTGGCGCTATAATGGATGCAATCGCGTTTTTGCCGGTAACTTCCACATTTTAAATAACACATTTGCAAACCTTATATCCATATGTTCCCTGAATAGAGCTGGGTTTTCTGACATAGGACACGGCCACTTCTGCTGCAGATTTCGTTCGCTAAATCTCCATATATGCAAAACCTACTTTTTTGAACTCCTCTGTGGAATTTTGTCTGATCTGCGTGAAACTTGGCATGCACACTCTTCAGCTGGACCTGGTCAAAAGTTATCCAAAGAATTTTGCTCGGTCAAAAAATGCGCAAATTATTCACAAACACATTTCTGTAGCTAGCTATAAAAATATAAACTGTTTGATATCTTGGTCAAACTAAATGCTAGTAACACAAATTTGAGATCCTTGGTTGCCATTAAACTAGGAAGGGATGAGCCGAATTTGGTGAATTTTGGTCACTAGGGGGCGCTAAAAATATGGGAAGTTTATATCTCTTAAACGGCTACACCGATTTTACCCAATTTGGTCGGTATGATGTAGGGCCAATCCTGAGGCCATATCTTGAAGGTGGTCATGACTGGTCAATGTAAGCCTGGCTTAATACAATAAATCCAAATTGGCACACATTCAATCTTTTGCACTTCCAGTGCCCTTACCATTACAGCGAATACCACGGTTCAGACGTTAGCCTGTGTCCTCACTTTTGCCCCGAGCCCGTCATCCTTCAGGGCCAACTCCCGTGGGCTCTGCGGTGCGCGAGATCCGAGTCGCGTGGGGGGCTTGGCCCCCGTTCATAACTGCTTGCAGTTCAAGTTACTATTATTAGGGAGCCAAGCCCGAGGGGCCGAACGTTTCCTAGGACCAGCGGTGCTAGGAACTCTATTGTAATTGTAAAGATTTTTATTTTTATTTTTCTCCGGCTAAAAGTGGTGCTGCAGCGTAATCGTGCAAGGGGGGATGGTGCAATTTGGAGGGTTGGGCCAGACTCCTGCGAATATCTCAGACACAAACCTACATATATCCACCTGCAGGGGGTGCTATAACAGAGGAAAATACATTTCTGCCTATAACACCCACACCGTATGTCGTACATTCAAAAACCTTGTATCTCCAGATTCCCTGAATGGAGCTGAATCACTTTGCGAAGTTATCAAAAGAATTTTGCTCGGTCAAAAAATGCACAAATTAATCACAAACAAATTTCTGAAGCGAGCTATAAAAATGTAAACTGTTGGATATATTGGTCAAACTAAATGCTATTAACACTAAATTTCAGATCCTTGGTTGCCATGACACTGGGAAGGGATGAGCCGAATTTGGCGAACTTTGACCAGTAGGGGGCGCTAGAAATCTGGGAAGTTTATATCTCTTGAACAGCGAGACCGAATTTTACGAAATTTGGTCGGTTTGATGTCGAGCCAATCCTGAGGCCATTTCCAGAAGGTAGTCATGACTGGTCAATGTGGGCGTGGCATATTACAAGATAAACAACAAACATTAATTTCAGCCAAACTATTATGCTGAGAGCTTTGAAATATATTTGGTACAAAAAGAATAGGAAACAGTTTTTCCAAAACAAAATTGCACATGTACTCCACTAGGTGGTGCTATGATGGATGCAATCGCGTTTTTGCCTGTAACGTCCACATTCTAAATAACACATTCGCAAACCTTATATCCATATATTCCCGGAATAGAGCTGGTTTTTTTTTTACATAGGACACGGCCACTTCTGCTGCACATTTTGTTCGATAAATAGCCACATATGCAAAACCTACTTTTTCGAACTCCTCCTTGTGGTTTTTTCTGATCTCCGTGAAACTTGGCATGTACACTCTTCAGCTGGACCTGATCTAAAGTTATCAAGTTTGTATCTCCTGAACGGCTGCACCAATTTTTACGAAGTTTGGTAGGTATGATGTCGGGCCAATCCTGGGGCCATATCTTGAAGGTGGTCTTTACTGGTCAGTGTGGGCGTGGCTTAGTACAACAAATCCAAATCGGCACACATTCAGCCTTTTGCACTTCCACTGCACTTGCCATTACAGCGAATACCACGGCTCAGACGTTGGCCTGTGTCCTCACTTTTGCCCCGAGCCTGTCATACTTTAGGGCCAACTTCTGTGGGCTCTGCAGTGCACAGGGTCCGAGTTGCGCAGGGGGGGGGCTTGGCCCCCGTTCATAACTGCTTGCAGCTCTAGTTATTATTACTATTTTTCTACATTGCATTTCTGTTTCTGATTCATATATTAAGCAGTCAGTTGTCCATATTTTAAGTTAGATCAAAAGATGTTGTTTTTACGAGTGTAGTATCTAGAGCTAATCTAGTGGTAACATTAGCCAGCTTTGTTGTAACAACATACATTAATGTATTGCTGTAAACTACATCCCACATTACATTTCATGAATGAAATAAAATGTACATACCTGTCAAGGAGGAATCAGGCAAATTCTGGATCCGACTTGAATCCCTTCAAGCTCCACAACCAGGCATGGACTGGCCATCTGGCGTACCGGGCAATGCCCGGTGGGCCGACACTCATTTTTGGGCCGGGCTGTCATAATTTAATCAAAATTTTATAAATCATTTTTATTGACCGCAACGGCCCATTGGTTTATTTTCTAGAAGGACATTGGGCTAATCCAATGAAATCTCTCAGCCCTCCTCTTTTTTTTAAAGTGCACGATTTAGAGGGGGCGGCCCATTGGTCCACCCTCAATATAGTCAGTGGACTGAACCAATCAGGATATAGTACGATAGCGGCCCCACCCCTTCTCTGTGCTGTCTCCTGTAACTTCTGCTAGTTGCAAAGTGTTGAGTGCGAGGAGTGACAACATGGAGCAATTAAAGAGAAAGAAAAGTTGCGTGCTAGGAGAAGAATCTCACTGTAAATGCTGCAAAATGTGCTAAAATCACAGACTTGCTCGCTGGAGGGGCTGCTGTAGCCTCCACGTCCTCTGAGGTAGCAATGAGCCAGCAACAGCAGGTTGAAGGTGAAGACAGCAGCAGCAGGCAGGAGAGGAGCATCCAGAGATGCAGGCTAACTGACAGGGACAGTGTAGTACAACCGGTAAGCAGGTAGTAACCTGCGGGCCGGGTTGGGTTGTAATTCAGGCCCGTTCAGAACTCTAATTACATGAGAATGATGAGCAATGGCGATTGATTAGTATCAATATTAATTGGTGTTGCATCCCAAAATCTGGCAGCCACGAAACCATATTCTGTTAAAATAGCAAACAGTCAAGGCCGAGAAGTGTTGGGTGAGCAGCAAGTGTCCATTTTAGGCTCCATCATGGCATTTTAGATATTTAGGTTAAAGGTGTGTTGAAAGGCTGCATAGTAGTTTGAATTTGTAGCAACCCTCTATGCTGTGATTAAACATGTTTTAAAAATGCTAAATGATAAGTAAAAGCTTTGCAATTTAAGCATTAAAGTAAGTGTAAAGAAAATATAAAAGTATTAGTAGCAAAAGGTATGCCCACAATGAACAAGATGAGTAAGACAGTGTTAAATGCTTTTAAGACATAGTTGCTTTGTATGAGTTTATAAAGCAGCCCTGTCTTTAGCCTGATATAACGATGTTTCAGCTTTTTAAAGGAGGGAGCACCTTTTAACCTGAAGAATTAGAATTGAGCTGCTATATCAGAGGAATACAGGAAATACATATTAGAGATGATTTCAATAAAAAGGATAAAATAATCAATTGAACTACACAGAGCAGACACAAGTGGTGGACATAACAAAAGACACTAAACCTCTGAGATTTAGGATGTTGATGATACATTATGCTTGAAATAGAGAAGTAGTTAGAACTATGTATTGAGTAAATTTACTAATTTGCTTTCCACAATGGTTTTTTGATAGACTTCTAAAGTAAACTGTACATTTCTAATAAGCCTAAAGGCAAAAAGTTATGGGGTTTTTTTTCCACTTGTGCTCCGCTAATTATGAGGGGCCAAAAAGCCAAAAAATGCCAGGGCCGATTTTTTGTCTCAGTCCACCCCTACCCACAACTCTCTCCATCTCTCAAAGGAATCGCCAATGTTTATCCGTGTTTTAGCCCTTGCTTGATCGGATTCCCTCTTGGCCTTTCGTTGGTCTTCAGTTCAAATTCTTTTTCTCTTCTTTGTCTCATTATTAGCATGACAAAGTTTTAGCTTGGTTAGCACTGGCTAGACTATCAACAAAACAGCTATGCCGTATCTTCCCATATCTATAGGCCTGAGTGTCTTCAGTTCTGGTCTGACTGCCGTAAATCGTTTCATCAGTGGTCCGACCCAACCACTGCCTTTCAGAGGTTTAGAATTAGACTACTTAGAAATAGCATATCTTCACACTGATGGGCTCATTTGCTGTTGTAGCAGAGACACGTCAGCAGAAACCAGAGACTTTTTCATATCCAGTTAAAAACTCCGTACAGGAGCTTTAATATAATGGTTTAACACTTTCCAATGAATTTATGGCAAACAGAATGCAGCAGGCAACGTTTTAATATGTTTCAGAATTATCTCAGGACTATGTATAATGTCCCTTCCTTGTATTTGTGTCTGGCAGGAGTGTATGACTCTCAACTTTTCTGACACTGTCTCCATGTGTGTGTACATACTGGTATTTACATTAGACAGGAGTAAATGAATCTCAACTATGTTGACAGGCACAATGGCTTAATTTACTACGCTTGTCATATTGAATATGATATCTACAACTCAGTAAGTTATGGATTTAGAACAGTACCAATATTATTCACAAATAAATGCAGAGTGTCTTGTATCTGTAAATTTGAATTTGCGTCTCAGACAAAAGGATTTGTATCTGTAACTTTGAATTTGTGTCTCAGACAAAAGGGTTTGTATCTGTAAATTTGAATCTGTATCTGTGCCATCTAACTTGTAACTTGTATATCATCATTTGCATATCAACTCAGTATTTTTCAGTGGAAATATATTTGTGAATCTCCATCTTGCGTTGCGGATCTTTTTGAGACTCTTCTACCGTGATGTTTTCACACAAAATCCACAAGTGCAGGGTGCAGGTGACTTGTAAAATGTCACTTGACTCGTGTCTCGTAAAACACAATTCACAAATAAATGCAGACTAATTTATATCTGTAAATCTAATCCGTATCTGAGACAAACAGCTTTGTATCTGTAAATTTGAATCCGTGTCTCAGACAAAAGCATTTGTATCTGTAAATTTGAATCTGTATCTGTGCCATCTAACTTGTATATCATCATTTGCATATCAACTTAGTCAATCAGTATTTTTCAGTGGAAATATATTTGTGAATCTCCATCTTTGTCTGTGGATCTTTTTGGGACTGTTTTTCCGCGCCGTTTTGTGTCACACAATTCACAACTCGTGTGTGTCTTCCAGTAGATGGCGCTAACGCAACACTGATAGATGCTGTTATATTACACAGAAGAAGAAGACCAAACCAAGTGCTGCCACTGGTTGCCTGCTTGATGAAGGGGCAGCAGCAGCATGGCTAGCTAACTAGCTGCTTCCATGCTGCTATATTCACACTTTATTAATTATGAAAAGTCACTCAAATCAGCCGCACGTTGTTTTCTAGTGTGCGAATCTACTAACATTTATGGTAATCCTAATGAAGCCGCTCTGAAGAGCTGCAGTTTGAAATTGCATTTCAAAATTTGAAGCGTGAAAACTGGATAGTTTTGATGAGGGACCACAGCGTTTTCAACATTTCTGAGAGTGTGTCATGATTTAGACTGGTACTCTAAGACTCTAGACAGGTGTATTTAAAGGGATAGTTCGTTTTTTTTTAAGTGAGGTCATATGTATACATCTATAGTTGGTCTGTTCCCTACCGTAATCACCAATCAGTGCAGCCTCAGTTGGGAGAAGTAGAGAGCCGTCATCAGAGATAGAGAGCATCTCCCAATGCGACATAACATGGAGGACAGTTAAGGTGGAACACTACTGTCTTCCCCCAACAACTATCCATGCGATATCTCATGTGACTTTTCCGGCTTTTGATTTTAGTATTGTTTCTTATATGAGGCTCCTTCTTGAACTTCAAGGTCAATATTGTTTTTTGCTAATGACAAAACGATGAATTATCCATGCATTTATATGGAACTAAGCTTTAGGAGCAATCCACCTTAACTGTCCTCCATGTTACATCGCATTCTGAAATCGACACTTCTCTCTGGCAGGACGGCGGCAACGGAGGAAAGATCTGCTACCGTGAGTTGTCCAAAAACTTTCTTTTTAGTAGCTAAAGTGCCCATAGCACTCCCATTGAAAAGGAGTTTGACCCGAAAACGAAAATACGGTAAAAGTGCCTCTTTCGTCATAATTATGCTTTTACACGAAAGCTTGACTCATATACATTCACAAATAAAGTCTAGGTTGCAATTTGGTGAGAGTTTCACTTTAACGGCAAAAAATGGTAATTTTAACCTAAGGAAACAAAAAGTTGCAACATAAAGGAATTTGGAGTTTCAACATATCTGTGATTTTCAGAAATGTACATTGACAACATATATTCTGGTGATTGGGTTAGATGTTGACTGTTGAAAACCTATTCTCATGATTAAATGTGGTGTGTAAAACCTGCATTCTAAATGCGATCACTAAGGCGTAGTGACATTCTGCGTTAGTACATCAGCCATCCTGAGTTCTGATTTCACATGGCTGACATTTCACAAAAGAGACGAAAAGACTGAGTTTGATGGAGAATGAGCAAAAAAGGTTAAAAAAAAAAAAAAGTGAAAGCAAGGTTAATTATTCAGTGTCACATGGATAGCTGGCTTTAATGTTGTGCTCTTCTGCTTTGCTGGTCCATGGAGCTGGATGCACTGGGTGGTGCTAAAAGGAGAGTGATGAAAGGAAACAGAAATTTGCATCAGCCATCGTCGATGAGAAGGGTTTGGGTGGAGCGTGAAAACAAAAGTTGATTGATAACTGCAGTAAGTATCTCGGATCAATAAGGTGTCCACCTACACATAGGTCATAAGGACACAAAATGTTTTGTATTTTTTTCCATATATATATATATTTATGCAGGAAATTGCCACAAAGTCTATATTTCCTGCTTAACGTTTTTTAATGTTATCCAATTTGATGGGGTTGATTTCTCACAGGTCCATTATTGAAGTAGTCCTTGCCCGCTTACTAGTTTATTCATGTGCAAAAAAAAATTTACCAGGCAACATTGTCAATACCCAGCATGAGTAAAATGAGGCAGCATCATTCTCTTCGATATTTGACCTGCAAATCACATGGGAAGCTAAGGGCAGCTGCTGGGCAAATCTTCTTCTCAAAGAATCTGATATTCTCCCCTCTGGGCAGATGTTTTCTAAACAGATCCATCAGGTTTAAGATTTCATTAATTCTATGTACTGTGTGGCTTAACCTGACAGAGTGAAAGAGCGCCACACTTCCACACTTCTTAGTGTGATGGATTGTCTGATTACTTTCACTTTAACACCAATGTCACTTGCTATTTTTTCAATGTGTTCTGTTATAGTAAACTTCTGTAGCTGTGTTTTGAAAGATGCAATATGAATACAGTTTATTACTATCCACATAGTGGTTTTCTCTGGTAGAAAAGTGCTGGCAAAGCACTTGATGGCACTAGAATGGAGTGTTTGTGGAATTAAAAAGTAAAAGGCTGTATGAATTATTATTGGCCTGGCAAGTTATTGTAGACAATATTCAGCATTTCTTCAGTTAATGGGTCTGTTTTTCTTTGTGTCCAATTGCTGTTAGAATAATTTAAAATAATTTAAAAACGCAATACTCCATACTTCAAAACTTCACACTCTTAAAGATATCACTCAGTGTCCTGCCCACAACAGTATATGATCAGTGACACTTCACAAGAAATTACCTATCAACATTAAATAATTTTAATCTGCAATGTAACAAGTGTATCTCTCTCTGGCTCTCTCTCAGCATTGTCCATGATTCTGAAACAACAGCAGCACTAAATGTCTTGGAGACACAGCCTCTACACATCTGAATGATCTAACAGTACTTCACTCCAAAGATAAGGTGAACTAGTTTGCTAAAATAATGGTATGAACATGTCTCTAACATCCATACGCAACCCCTTGGTCTGTGAGCATGAGTCTCCAAGACTTGACATGACTATGAAATGACATAAAATATAGTCTTAGATAAAAACTGAGGGTATGCTTGCAGTGTCAAATTATCAGCGTAAAATATGGTAGTAACGTGATGATGGATAGAATAACATGCTTGGTTCATTATGGAGCCAAGTTACCTGTAAGGGTCTTCTGCCACCCACCCCTGGACCTTTTCTGGACTGTGTACTGCTAAGACATTAACCTCTGCATGATTCCAACAAAAATCACCCCTGATCACCTCTGTGGATGCAGTTAAAATATTAGTCACATCACTGTTAAGAGATATGGTAAAAGGGAGAGAAAAAAAGCAAACCACTGGATGAAACAAGTTTGTGTTCTTGCTCTTGAGCACATCTTATCTCAGCTGCAAGTGATAAAATAAAAGCAGATCATCTGGTTTCGGTACATGATTTTGATTTTGCAGATTATCCATGCAGCATGCAACAGCATGATTCATTCTCTTTAACTGGTTTTAATTAACCAGGAAGAACACACATATTTTCACACATAATGGAGGTTCAGATGTAAATCAGACTGATTCACACAAGATGCATATTGCAGAAATGGGGATATTTACTGCCAGCGGGGTTGAACTCAGCAGGGTTACTGCCAATATATATACTATTTTCTAACTTTGGTAAAGAGCTTTTTACACATTTGGGCTGGGTTGTCTAGGAGCGTCCAAACATTTTTTACAGCAAGAACATTCACCTTAATACCCTATTCTATTCAATGTAATGTTTTTATATATATATATATATATATATATATACATTGCAGTTTATCATTAGAACATCATGCATATTATATTCTTCCAAAAGAGTATTCCAGTAACCAAATGCTCTTTAGCATTAGATTTATCTGGTAAGTCAGCTTTTATATTTCTCATCTTCTATGAAAACACAGAACTGCTGTGTATATGCCATGAGAAATATTCGACATTGCACTGCTATCTAGTGGACATAATACACATTGCAAACAGAATCCTACAGTAAGTAATAGGATGGAATGGTGATGAGCATAGCACAATACGGTGGCCTATACAGTGGCTATAAAAACCTAAAGCTATAGTAGATTTGGTAATTTTTTTTGGTTTTGTTTTCAAAAAAGTTTTAGTTTCAAAAAAGGAACAACTTCTGTATCTTAAATTATGTGTTCCCACAGCTTTTTGAACATCAAATTAAAGGACACAACATTGCAAAGTCTGAGCCAATGATCAAGGTAAAAGGAATAGTTCACCCAAAAATATAAACTGAGTCATTATTTACTCGCCCTCATGCAGATGGAATGTTGGGTGATGTTTCATAGTCGACAAAAAATATCAGGGGCTTCACAGCAAAACAGACTTTATTTATATCGCTGATGCACTGTCAAGCTCGTGCACCCATTTCAGAAAGGCATATGTTAACGCTTTCAGCTTGGCAGGTACAGTGATGATTTTGACTTAAAAAGGATTGTATACATTGTCTTCGGATAAACTGAATTGGACCTTTAAATGTCCCTCCTTTTCAGTTATATTTGAATTTAAAACAAGCTGAGTTACTGTTTCAACACACTGCATTTACAGAAGTTCACAAACTGTCATGGTTTGGTGTTTTGTGTCTTCTTGTTGTGTTTTTGATTTTTACTCCATGCCCTTTTCACCTTTGTGACACACATGCAGATAGCAGAATGTCAGCAGAATTTACAAATTTTAAGTTTTAAAAGATATTAAAGAACTTGCATTTCTGTTATTGAACAAAAATAAATAAATTCAACAAATTTGACCCACATCTATTTATTTTCCATACCTATTTATGTCTTTTTAAAAAAATATTTCAAGGTCCTGATTGTTTTTTTTTGTCTTGTCAAATGTACACACTTTTAAGGATTTCTAAGATTTGAGCGAACCCTTTAAATTCTAAACATGATGACATTAAATGTCTGCTTTAACAACTCAGTCATATTTCTGCTCCTGACCTATTCATTTTTATTAAAGGGGGTTATCATGGTATGTAAGTGAAGGCTCCTTTTACATGTCTGTAGCCAGGGGTATGTTCTCTCATAACCCATCGATTCTAATGAAATTGCATATGTCTGCATTGTGAAACTAGGACTTTTTTGTCAGTTACGGAGTGTTGAAATCCACATTAAATCTGTAAACATATTTTAACTGTGTATTCGAGTTGATATGCACATACTGTAATGTGCATATACATCGGAAACATGTCATCACATTGAGCATTGAGTCTCATTATTGAGCTTGGACAATTGTCAATGCAAGGCATACTTCTTCGAAATTCCCCATACCCATAGATCTTTCAGCCTTCATCAGTAATGTGATTTACTCAGTGGGCATAGCAATGGTGAATTGTAATCTCATGAACATTTAAAGCATGACATTTCATCCATGTGATATCAGGATCACATCATCCCGTTTGCCTCTTGGCAATTGGTACACACTGGGGGAAATAAAATGGAACACACCTAAAGTGAAAAAAATGACTTACTCTGGTATGAAGTTTATTATTTACCTTGGAAGCCGTGGGTATGTGTTATACAATCTTGACTCAACGGTCTATCTTTTTGCGATATTTCAATATACAGTCTTTGTCAGCAAATAGAGGTGACTCAAGTATGATCACATGACCTAAGGAACTTTTGTCACGTGATAAAGGTAAATGTATATGGAGGTTGTAGGGTCATAAAGTCAGTTGGAGCAAGACACAATATGCCTGAGGAAATATTTAACTTCTAAACGGTGCAAAATACACACTTATCAGTCTGTGTGTGTGTGTGTGTGTGTGTGTGTGTGTGTGTGTGTGTGTGTGTGTGTGTGTGTGAGTCCAATTATGTTATTGTTGAATTGTGTGTTTGTCTTGTCACATTTCAAGAA
The DNA here is from genome assembly GCA_903131615.1 of Diplodus sargus. Lineage (NCBI taxonomy): Eukaryota > Metazoa > Chordata > Actinopteri > Spariformes > Sparidae > Diplodus > Diplodus sargus. The sequence continues at coordinate 52,878 of CAEMYA010000664.1, read as the reverse complement.
GGCTATTGCTTCAAATGAGTACATGAAATATTGAAATATAGGCAGTTGTAAAATAGGATAGGTTTTTTATTTCTTTAATTATTCTTTAAAAGGGAGTACAACATATGTATTTGTATCATTCAGCCAATAAAGCCAGAACTCAGCCTGACATTGCAGAGCGTGTCATTGCACATGTGAAGATTTTATCATTTTATTGACTCAAGAGTCGGTCACCAAGGCTTTGAGGATATATTGTCTATGGCTTCAGCGCAGTTTCTGGAAGTGAAAAGTGAAACAAAGTGAATGTAATACTGGCAATGCTCCTCACATGAGAAATTCCATTTTTGTGCAACACTGGGTTACCTAATGAGCAAACCTGGCTCCACACTACAAATACATGAGTGAATTGGTTAAAATGCTAATGAACATGAAATATACACAATTTGAGCACAACTGAAATAAGAAAGAAGGAGTCGCACATTAATAGACTCGACTGTGTAAAGATCCCGCACCGACTACACTACCCAGCGTGCATCAGCGCTTCCGTACGTTTGCCCAATTGGTTGACGTAACCCCGCCCCTGATACGCCCCAGTCGTCGGGTTGCTGACATGTTTTATTGCAGTGGAGCTCACGCCAAGAGCTCTAAAACGGCAGAGGAGGACTTCGGACCTTTCCGAATGAAAAAACTATGGCTGCTCACGCTCGCATGTTCGGCCAGTTGTTTGACAGACAGAACGGTGTAACACATTTAAAAAAAATACTACAATGCCTGAATGGGAACAATCAGCGACTGTGTTCCGGCGCTACGCACAAGAAAAATAAGCTTGAACTTCGGAACTCGACTATATCTGCTCCTAACTTCAACGCATCTCTGAAAACCAGGCCAAAAGAGGTAACACTGAAAACGACATGCTACCTAACAGTGAAGTGAGGGCGGGATTGTCACTGTGAACATGTTAATGACTGGAGTTATTAGCGAAGGTTAGGTCACGACTGAAAGCATGTTAGGTGTCAAGTTGTGTCAAGGTAGCCAGAACCTGTCAAGTTAAGGACCCATTGAGACCCATTGAGTTAGTGACTGCGGCGGTATTGCACAATGGTTTTGTTGGATGGCATCGGCAAATTGCAGTATAACAGCTACTATTTGCTAGTTGATTTAACAGCATTGCAGATATTTGCACTGTCGGGGTGAATGAACTGGAAAAAGATGTCTTAATGGGTGAAACTTCAGTTTGTTTAAGGGTTACATGCCGTGCCTGCTAATCATTTCTGACGTAACAGATGCCCACTGTTGACAGTCAAAGGTCAATTTACAAACACACGCGCAACACCCCGAGTCTGACTGACAGAGTGAAGCCTTTTGATGGCTTGATACTGTTATTTAAATGGAGCAAACACAGGTTTAGGCATATCCCTGTGTTGTCAACACTGGTGTTTAGTATCTTGCATGAGCTATAAATGGCTGAAAAGTTGTCTGGAGATTTAGATATGCTTTGACAAGACATGACAAAGGATATAATAGATGTATAGAGAGAATACATTGTGTGGTTTATGCATAATGAGAGATAGTGCTGCCACTGTACCCTAATTATCAGCTGTCACATTAGTTCCATAATTATCCTCTTTTTTGTATCCCCAGAAGAGGCTAACGGAAAACAGCATACTACCCTTCTCAGCGTTTTTGACTGACAGCTTTGGCCGAAGACACAGCTACCTGCGCATCTCCCTGACTGAGAAATGCAACCTGCGCTGTGAGTAAATGTTTCCACTGTGCCATACTAAAGGCCGCTTTGGTTTAATTTCCCTGCTGCCTGTCCAGCTACTTGAAGAAAGCACATAGAGCAATAACTAGAATGGCACACACTTGGACTGCATACCTCCACCCACCACCTTTAATTGCTTAACCATAATTTAAGCTCATCAAATCTAGGATCCCTATGAAATTGTCCTCATGGGGACCCTTACTGTCAGTCTAGCCAAAGATTCTTCAGCAGTAGGCTGTTTGTTGAGAAGGATGCAAAACATTTGTCATATGATTAAAAAGCAGTTGTTCCAAATATCATAACACCTTTTGTACTTCTCTCTATGACATGATCAAGTGCTGTGCAGTCTAAGTAGGCCTGCACAGGGATGTAGGGAAAAGATAAGAACCAGAAGTTTAAAATTTGGAGTATATTTTCACAATAAACAAAGTAAATGTTACATGGGTGCAGCGTCTATGTTATGAAGTTCTGCACCTGGCTTAATTTGTATGTTGTTTATTAATTGCTGCAGCATATAGCTGGTCGAGAGGCACTAGATTTATAGTACTAGTTTTATATCTACAAAAAAAAATAGAGCTCAGTTTGAGCCAAAACATTTCTAGAACAAGGATTACAATGATAGAATAGACATCTTAATTTGATATTTTGTTCTTCGTAGAGCGATTTATTGCTGTATTAAAAGAGTGGCTCAAAAATGAATTTATTAAAGGTCTTCTGAAAATCTGACAATCTGCTGTGTCAAAAATGTACAGTACATACAGTAATTGTAATCTCTGTCCCTTGTCCATTTTCACTCAATCAGGTAAGCAAGCTTGTGGCTTAATTTTGAACCATTTCTCTTGACAGAATCACTGAAGTTCAATAAATTTATTAGCTTCCTGGCACAGACTTGTTTTCTCTGTACAGTCCACATGTTGTCGATGGGGATTAAGTCAGGACTTTGAGAAGGCCATTTCAAAATGCTAATTATAGTCCAATTTAACGATTCCTATAAGATGGATAATCCTCCATCTTATATCGAATATTGATACAATCACTGTGACTGACAGCAGGTAAGGTGTACTTTCGGTAAAGGCCTTACTTTCACGCTTCCAAAGATATTGCTGGTCATTGTGGATAAACAACTCGGACTTGGTTTTCAACTTGACAGTATAAGAAAAAAGGATCTGTTGTGTAGCAAATTACATTTTTGGTATCTGGTAACCTTTTTTACCTGCTTCCCATTTTCAGGTCAGTACTGCATGCCAGAGGAGGGTGTGAAGCTTACACCACGGGCCCAGCTGCTGTCCACCTTAGAGGTACTGACCCTGGCTCGCCTCTTCGTTCAGGAGGGGGTGGAGAAAATCCGTCTTACTGGAGGAGAGCCCCTCATCAGACCCGATGTGCTGGATATCATCTGTAAGGAACCAGTGAAAAACTTGAGTAGATAGAGATGCTTATTTCATTGTATGGTGTATTAAGGGTATGTTGTCTTACCAGCCTGTCAAATGAGTTGACCTATCATTTACAGTATGCAGAAATATGGGTTTGCCCACCACTCCTTTTAGAGTCAAGTTTATTTAACAGTCCTAAAGTCAGGAGGTAGAGAGATGTTTTGTGGTATTTCAACAATTGTTACCAACTTGAGGCAAACACAAGCTGCTTTACCATATGAATTAGTGGATGTAGTGACTGCTTTTTCAGCAGAATGATTCAGTGTTTCATATCCAAGACTAACGCTAGCCCTTTTCACACAGAAGAATCTTGCATTATCGACACAGCAAAGGCTCACCATTTCTCCGTCTTAGTTTGTTAACACTGAACCAAACAGTGCAGGCATAAAGCTACACCATTGTGTCAATTTTCACAGCATGTCAGCGCTGTGGAACCAAAAAAGGCGTGACAGTACACATCAAGACGTTGACATCCATGTGGTTTTTTGTGTTTCACCTGTGTCCACGTGTTAATCTAAACATGTATCTAATGACTGTTTAATATCATATGGATGTAGATATAATGTGTTGTGATTTAGATCCTGACCTACCATGCATTCTCTAAAGTGTCTAAGTTAAGTTTTTTGCTCTTAATGACATAACCACCATTATTTAACAGCGGACTCTGTCTGGGGAAGTTCACTGATGTCTCTGTCAGTAGGGCTGACCATTGCTGTGATTTTTTCAAAGACAGTAACTACAACAACACAATAGTGGAAGGAGACACACATGGCGAGTTAAAGTTCTTTGCCGGGAACAGATGCTGTTTTTTGGGCAGAAATGTGATGAAGAGACAGTAGGACAGACAGACTTTTTCCATGTATAACTGCAGACTTTCTTTCCTCATATAAGTTTCAGAAGACACTACCAGTTACCACATTACTTTACTGTGGACCTGAAATGTTGTTTTGCTGGTCATTTCTCTTTATTTGGTGATTGAAGGATCGCATCAGAGCCGCAGCAAAACTGTCCCCCATCTCTGCATCAGTAACTTTTACACAGACGATGCATCAGAGAATTGGCACATGATTCCTGCGCTGAAAGAGCAATGTGAATGGAGCTAAAGCCTCATGTGCTAACCCTTTTGAGTTTCTGAGTGTCACGGGGAGAGTAGGAGAGGAGCGGGACTAATCTTCCATTTACGCCTTTAGATTATGACATACCTAAACAGGGAGGGAAAAATCTTTTGTTTCAATGGAGCTACAGTATGTGCTCCCTCTGGTGATCTATTATCAAACCATTTAAATTTTACAGCGTAATTTGTAGATTAGCCAATGCAGTCTCAGCTACTCTGGCTTGTGTTCTGAGACTGATGCTCATGGGAGCAACATTAGGGCATGACATGAATAAACAAAGTATTGTGGTATGACTGATTGGCAATGTCTTTATTGGAAAAAGACCATAGGCTGCCATAAAGATTAGCATTAGACACACAGTGTCATGTGAAAAAACACTGTGACGTCACATGACCTTCATCTGAGTTTACTGGAGTGGATGATTTGCATTAAGTGGATACAGTAATAAGACTTTTAAGGTACTGTATTTATTGTTGTTTTCTGAAAATAATAGGTTAAAAATGAATAGGTTTTTGGAATTTAATCATGTGTTTTTTAGTGTGCCTTTGGTTATTGTAAAGCTATTTTTATATATCAATTATGAGCTCAGCTTGAGAGATGTACATTCAGTAAATATTTCCCTAGTCAATCATGTTCAAATTCAGAGTGAAAGTCAGCCATACAAGCAGTACCTGAGTAAAAGACTGAAAGTATCTGATATTAAATATTCTTGTATTTACGTATTTACTGCATACTTTTCTGTGACTAATTATGGGTGTGCCAGTTATTGTATCTAATTATCGGCATTATTCCAGTTAGCCTATTGGAAATGGTGTTTTGTTTTTTTTTGTTTTTTTTATCTGATTGCAGTCAAAATGTTGACAAAAATCCACTGCCTTGACTCTGATGCAGCATGCAGTCATGCAGATGAAAGTGGGAATTAAACATAACCAGTGGTAATAAACATTTAGTCTGTCATTTAACAGTTCACAATGGTAAATATATTTTGTCATTGCGATTGCAAAACTAAATCAGTGGAAAAGTCATCAAATTTTCATTATCATTATTTTCGTTTTCATATGAATACTTTAAGTCCTTAGTCTAAAAGGGTCATGTCTTAATAAGCTAGCTTACGTCTTGTCAGTTAGCTGTGCAATAGTTACCCCTTGGTATTACTTGCAATTTTTTAGCACCACAGTATCTTTATGTATATCACTCTTTCCCTTCTTTCTTTACCATGTTTGCTGTCTCTCTGCAGCAGAACTGAGGAAGTTGGAGGGTCTGAAAACCATTGCAGTGACAACCAATGGCATGAACTTGGCCAGGCTTCTGCCTAAGCTGAAAGATGCTGGCCTTGACCTGATCAACATAAGCTTGGATTCACTCGTCCCTGCAAAATTTGAATTCATTGTCAGGCGGAAAGGTATGACAATGTATCCACGATGATCAGCTACAGGACAGGTTAAGGGACTGAAGCTGTGAATATAATAGGATGTGTAATGGTATGGAAAACAGGGATTTGTACAAGGACACAAGTGTCAGATACAAACAGTTGACTGAACAATCAACTTGAACAACTGATATCCTGGTACACGTAATCTTACTCAATACTCAATATTGTGTATGCAGTGTGCGCCTGTTGTAGGTTAATCCCTCCAGTTTACTGAAGGAGCCTGTAAACTCTAAACAGTAGTGACAGCAGGCCAGAGCTCCAGGTGGTTGGCATATGAAAGGTAGATGCACACTGACTGGGAACAGGAAATGTAGGAGAGAGAAAAAGGAGCAAAGGCATTACTGCTTTGTTCTCTTTTCAGTAAAAGGGATAAGTTGGAGACGTTTACATATCAGTTTTTTGGTGAATCATGGGCTTAGTCAGATGTTAAAGGCGTCAAACAGAGAAATGAAAATCTATGTTGAAAAAGGCCCGTAAAGCTGAAGTAGGGGTACATGGTGTCATGTGATCGATTTGACATTTTCAGACACATGTTAATCGCAAAATGTTGATATCTCATCCTAGTTTAGGCATTTCATCTTCAATTTCTGTTTTTCTTTTCCCAGGCTTCCACAAGGTCATGGAGGGCATTGATAGGGCCATTGAAATGGGCTTCAACCCTGTCAAGGTATTTTGTTGACAGACCTGCCAACTTGTACGCATTTTGCGTACTGGGTACGCATATTGACCCTTAAGTACGCTTGTACGAATTGCTGCTCTCCTTGTACGCATTTTGGTGCATCTCGCAATTCGCCCGTTTCTGTTTCTATGCAAGTTCAGATCTATGAAGTTGATTCTGCTGCTGAGCCACAACAATCTGCGTGTAACTGGAGTGAAAAACTTTTGGCCAATCAGAGCGCTGCATTTTAACACCCTCGCCCACCTTCCCCTCCTACCAAATGCTCCGTGCATTCAATTCAATTCAGCGCCTCAAGCAAGCCAGGCTGGCCGGATAACTGATCCCTCTGTGGCTGTTTGCTGTCACAGTCGATGCAAACAGCATTGAAAAGGTAAAATTAAGACGTTGAGTTTACCAGACGGTGTTGTTAACCACTCGTCAAAGTTACCGTTCATCGATGTTGTGTGTGTGTGTGTGTTGCAAATAGCAGGCTAACCGTCACGTTTCCCTGAATCCATTGCTGCTGCACACAAAACTGTAGGCTTGCGTGCTATGGTGGCAGAACCGCCTTCAAAAGAAGGTTCGGAAACCTCCATGATTTCTTGACAGCTATCAGGGACATGTCCAGGCTAACGTTACCTCATCACGCGTTCTGCACCGTGTACAAGACAGACATTAGCATCAGTCACCAAGAGGCAACAGGTAACGAGCACAGTCCCACACACAAATACTCCCCGGCCCCCAAAACATAATGATATTATAAATAAAAGGATGATAAGAAAAAACACTGCGGTCAAGCCACCCTCCACTCTGAAATCCCAGGTCAACCAAGCTGCCAGTTATTTAGGACAGAATTCAAAATAAAAGCATAGACTTATGAAGGCAGTCTGCAATTTCACACAAATACAGTCAGCCAGATGAATTATTTAAATGATTAGTTAATTACTTAATTGAGCATTTAAGGAATTAAAGCTAGGGTCTACAATCCTGGAGAGCTAGCAAGAGAGCTAGCAAGATTTAAAAGTGGCACCTCCTCTAAGTTCCCCCCCCTCTCCCCACCCCGTCAGTGCTCCGTCCAAAGCCACGCCCCCACAAACTTGAACGTGCATCTGGCAGTGGGACTCAGCAGGAGAAGGAGATGCCGGAGCAAGACGCAGCAATTCAGCTGAATTCAGCACGGAGCAGACAGGAACCGAAATTGGGCCGACTCATTAGCCATTCTCATGACTAAAAACAACACACAACGAAGCTAACGTTAGCATTGGGCTAATACGAGCTACAAACGTAGCCAAGTTGGCAAACCTCACATATTTCATGAAAATAACAAATCCCCCTGAAAGAAAACAAATAATTACCTGTCCAACAGAAAGAGAGCAACCTCTGCATCAATTTTCAAGCCCTTCACATGCCCCAGTTGTTTCCACCGCTCAAACGCCGCACCGATGTTGACCCAGTCCGACTTCTTTCTTTATCCAGAGCCTTTTTCGTCGCAGCCTTTTCAGCCTTAGGCTTTCTTTTCCGTGCCTTTTTAGTGGGGTGAGCTGTTACAAGTAACACTGGCTGCATTTTCTCTGCCATTGTAACCAAATGAACGTCTTCTCCTGCAACTCCGTATTTCTGCAGAGGAGTGTGCTGAATATTTTCGGCATCAGTGAAACGTAATGTGTGCATGCGCGGAGGAGGGAATGTCAAAACGAGACATGAAGGCAGCTGACCAATCCGTGCTATTCGGGCCGGATAGCACGCATTGGTCATCTTTTTCTCAGTCCTGCAGCTGCCACAGAGGTCCAAATATTTTCGTTCCTTTTTCTGAATACATAATGTATTGACTACTCTCAGGATAGCAAGATCATTTCACCCAGTATAACAAAATGTGTTTCTGAACAACATTACAGACCCTAGCTTTAATTCATTGATTATTTACTGAATTCATATTACCATCATATCCATTCTGATCACACTGAAGCCTTAGAAGATAAGGGCTGTGACATTTCATCTGTGTGTATAATTAGTCCAACATCAAAAAAACACACAATAGCTGGAGTTTCTGATGAGGAATTTCAAAATAAAAGCCCACTTAAAATAGTCAGATATTTTAAATATTTCCCTTAAATTCAGATCCACGTTAAGAGGAAACTCCCTGTTTCCACAGACTCATGTCACTTCAGACTGATAGTATTCGACCTCAGTGAGTCACACAGATAATTCAAGGAAGTTCTGGTGTGGAATTTCAAAATTAAAGCCCTCTAAAATGTCAAATATTTCTGATATTTCTCTCCTAATTCCGAATGAAATCAGAGGAAAACTACCTGTTTCCACAGACTCATTTCACTTCAGACTGATAGTATTTAATGTCAGAGTTGCACTCAGATAATTCCAGGAGGATATGATGTGGATTTCCAAAATAAAGGCCCTGTCAAATGTGACATTTTTGCAAATATTTCCCTTTGATTTCAGATTTACTTTAAAGGAGTCATCACATGTTTTTTTTTACCTATCCAGTCCTCCTTGGATTGCTCTGGATCAATTCTTAAAACTTGTTAGAAAAAAGAAAAAAAAAATCCAACATAGAGCTTGTTCTGACACTTTTTCATACTGCGACTTTCTCATACGAGATTATGTGTGAGGTTTTGACTGGTTCGGATGTGCGTTGTATTAATATGTAATGAGGCGTGCGTTGATTGGCCGCAGGAAGGACAGAGCCGGAATGGGGGGGCTGGCCTGCGTGCACAGAGACTCCAAAACATAAAGAGCCCCCTGTCATGGCACACACACTAAATGATGAACCTTACAGAATTCAGGCATTTATGTACGAGCCGGAGTCGGAACCCGAACGGGAGAGTGAAGAGACAGAGACGGTGGAAGAGACACCTTTACAGTAGGATGTCTCTGAATGATAAATTCTAATTTTTTTTCCTTCTTACCTTTCACACTCGTGTTTTACATGTAAGACCTGAATTTTAATGCTGGTGGTCACGATGTATGGTGTGAAAATGACAGAGAAATAGGCAGATTCGACGTGCTCACTCAGAAAGTCTGGCTGAGGACGGCTGTGAGCAGATGCTTATGCGAGCTTATGCAAGTAGCCTCCTGCGGTATAGTCACTACAGGATCAGAGTAAAAATCTTGTGCTTAAGGAAATGCGCACGCTTGTGCGCTATTCCTGTTCGGAAAAAGAGCCAAAGCGAAAAAACATAACCTAACCCTAACCATATATATATATATATATATATATAGTTAGGGTTAGGGTTAGGAATGAATGAAATAAGGATTTAACATATATATATATATATATGTATGTTAAATCCTTATTTCATTCATTTCATTAAAAAATTTTGTCAGACAACTCTCATTTGAAAAGTTTATTTGAGCAGCAAAACAGAGTTTGGCATGTAGGCTCTGACCTCAGCACTGCCCGCATATATGTGGTAGATAGTGCTATTGGGGAGTGAGGAGCAAAAACATTTTGAACCCCCCAGTCAGAGCCAACAGGTGCATGCTGGGGTGGTGTTGGTGGGGCTCAAAGAACATGCAGCAATACTGACGCAGGGCAGTGGTGGCACTGACAGGCAGAGGGAGAGATGGGAGATTTTTGCAGTTTAACTACACTGCCAAATTGACAGAGTGCTTTTAGTTGGTGAGTGCGGAGAGTGGAGCATGTCTGTGTGTATCATTGCAGCTCAAGTTGTCTGCCTAAAGTAACTCACTGGCATCACTCCATACTTCAGGGGTTATGTGTTGTGTACTTTTTTTTAATTCATGAATTTTATGTCGTTTATTTTTAATATGAACGTTACATTTGCATTTGCACAATATAAACAAAATAATGTGTAGAATATTGACGACAAAACCAACCAACTATTGTGGATACTGACACATAATTGGAATTAAAAAAGACACCAGGGAGGATATTGCTATACCAACTTCTGTGTCTCATATTAATATATTTTACTAATCAGTGGCCTGTCGTTCTGCGCTGGTCTCTGTAGGTTAACTGTGTGGTAATGCGAGGTCTCAATGAGGATGAGCTCCTAGATTTTGTGGCACTGACGGAAAAGAAACCTCTGGAGGTGCGTTTCATTGAATACATGCCCTTTGATGGTGAGTGCTCTCTTCTTACAACATCTTACTACACAGTTCTGGAAAGGTATCGGATTATACAACTTGAATATTGTCAGAAATTATTTTTACGCATTGTTAGGACATCCAAAGACATTTCAATATAAATTACTGTAATTTGTTTATACATTGTGTAAACATATTATAGGGGCAATATGTGAGTATTTTAGTTAAAAACAATTTTTAAAAAAATGTTTTGCCTGCAAATAATCAACAGAATGTGGATTAAAAGCAATTGTGGCATTATGTCAGTGTATTGTACTGCAGAGATATCTACTGAAGTTAGCCCAGGCCATCCTGGTTGAAAGCCCCTTTGCTAGGGATGTAAAAGCTCACACTCATCTTTTTGTTGGTCTATGGCGCTGTCACTTCCTGCTGCCTCCGGATAGCAATGACATTGACATTTAAGTGTTCTTTTGTACATTTTTTGTTTTGTCTATATTTGTATGTTGACCATTATTCCATTTACAAAAGCAATAAAATGCTTTATTGCTTTGCTGTCAAAGCAACCTTCAACAGGCTAACCACTGTGACTACAGTGGTTAGTGACTACAGTGGTGACTACAGTGGTTAGCCAGTATGCAAACTCTGCCTTATGGCAACTCGGAGAGGACATACTACCTAATTTAAAGAAACCTACCACCACCACCCGATCAATTATGGCATCATCTTTTGCAATGACTTATTGTGGACATCATTATGCCAATTTGTTAAACATCGCCCAACCATATTGTCCTCCACAAGACTGAGCAGATTAATTGCTGAAACAATTGGCAAACTTGTTACTCAAGAATGAAAGAGCGGCCAAAGGTCCCTAATACTACTGTACTAGCTTGACAGCTTGTAATAATATGTAGCTTATGATATGCTACATAAATAAAATTTACCAACACTGCCTCTTCTCCTTTCTGCAGGTAACAAGTGGAATTTTAAGAAGATGGTGAGTTACCAGGAGATGCTGGACCACATTAGGCAGCAGTGGCCCAATCTGGAAAAACTTCAAACTGCACATTCAGACACTGCCAAGGTCACTGTCTCCAACTATATTTCTCAAATATTTTTTTGCTCCCCAGTACCCCAGCAAAGATGATTCAGTAGCACGCTGATTTTCCTGATGATTCAATCAGGAGGTCCCCAAGTGCCATTCTTTAGGCTATTTTGTTTTCCTCCGGCTCTATACTGAATCCTCCTGTAGGAATCCTCCTGTCAGAACCTTGTGACATCTTATCAACGGGCATGAATCCATAGTGCTGGACTTAAAAGTATATTTATTGGTTAGTCAGCAGACAGCTGAACCAACATTTACAGTCTTCTATTAAGAACCAGATCAAGCACTGTCATTGGCTTGAATGTTTCTTTTTTTTTTTTAAGGCATTAAAAGGGATAACGTTTTACTCTCTTCTTTGTCTTGTTACAGACATTTAAAGTGCACGGCTTCAAAGGACAGTTTGGCTTCGTCACCTCCATGTCTGACCATTTCTGTGGCTCCTGCAACCGCTTACGCATCACTGCAGATGGCAGCCTCAAGGTAAAGCTACAGTTAAAGGTGTGTGTCTGTGTGTGTGTGTGTGTGTGTGTGTGTGTGTGTGTGTGTGTCTCTGTGTCTGTGTGTAGCCATCCATCAATCTATTTTTAATGTCTTACTTCTTCCTGTCCTTTCTCAGGTGTGTTTGTTTGGGAACTCTGAGGTGTCCTTGAGGGATGTGTTGCGCTCTGGGGCTTCAGATGGAGAGCTTCTGCAAATCATTGGAGGTGCTGTGGGCAAGAAGAAGAAACAACATGCAGGTAGACTTTGCACTCTCGTATGGTATAATCAAGGAAAGGGATGAGACTTGATTCTATTTAATTGCTTCTGCTCATTGGTCTGATTCTTTATTGATTACCTTATTGATTCCTGAGAAATCTTCTGTGAGGAAAAAAGTAGGCCTACACAGGATTTCATCGTCAATGCCACTGTTATAGTATTGCTGAGTCTGAACTAAGTGTTGAAAATGAGAAGAAAAAAGAGAAGAAAAACAGCATGCATGTGACTCAGGTGCGCAGCAGTTCCACTGTTTAATCATGGTCCACTGGCTAGCTAGCCTGCCAGTCTGTTCTTTGGATGGCAGTCAACAGGTCTGTTAGCTTGTTAGATGAAACCTCCATGGTTTTTAGCTTTGTTAGTGCCATGCCCTGTCATAGACTTTTAGTGCATTTTTTGTATTAGTTGGTGGTTGGATTCTCAATCACTAAACAAACTGGTCTTCCACAAAGTTCAGGTGTAGTAGATGTACTAAGCTACAATGGTGTCTTGTGACGTATCTGTCACACTCACAGCTGGCCAGCTTTCACACTGGAGCCCCGTTAAGTTGAGTGCTGCATGTGCTACTTGGAGATCATCCAACTCAGAGATTGTGCATTTGAGACTTCAGGACATTGGGCTGTTTCCTCCTGTGAACCATGACTCCTTCTCCTTGCAAGTTTTCAGCAGCAAGTTTGATTTTATTGTGTTGCAATGTGTAACTTTCAGAAAAACATGGCGGCACTGGTAAAAGGAATTGATTAGTTCAGAGGTGAGCTATTCTGATGGATTGGACAATTTGGAACCTGTTCTCAACAGTTCCAGTTCAGACTTCCCATCCCTGCTCATCATTTAGGTGTTTGAAGTTCAATTGGATTGTAACATCTTCCTGTTTGTGTTCAGGCATGTTCAGTATCTCCCAGATGAAGAACAGACCTATGATCCTCATTGGTGGGTGACATGGCTGTACGTACAAATCAATTACACTCAGTTTCTTGCATCACTGCTCAGTCATGATGTTTTTTTAATTCACAGCCTGTTCATAGTAAACTGTTTAGCTTCAGGATGTATTTACATTTTAACTATCAATGATTACTGACTTTTATTTGAACTGTGAAAAATGTTCTTGGTCTAAATGTGAATGGCTGTTTGTGAAACATCTTTCTTGACTAACGTTCGCTTTTTCCAACAGGCGCCAAATCACAAAGGCCATCGTCTCTGTCAAAGTCACAAGACAGCCATAAAGTTTTCCCCTTTGTTTGTCAGCCTACAAATGACACACTCCTCTCCACAACACCAGCTCCCTTCAGTGGCCATTCAGGCAGCAGGACAGAAGATTTTTTGTGCCTTCCAGGCTGCACTACACAGGCAGCCCATATTTGCTGCTCTAAGTCCTTAGTGAGAAGAGGTACAAATGTAGAGTTGCATATCAACAAAGAAAAACCTAATTTGATGGACAGCTTTCACAGTGTAGCGCCCCTTCACTCCTCTGATTTTGGTCTCACTTTCAACATTTGTCACACTAAGACTGCAAGTTTTTCTACACAAACAAATATCGTGAGCTACGTTAATGAAGACTGTCTCAGGTACGCACAAGCCAGAGGTCCTACTGCTTTGATGAACCACTTACTCAGGACCCCAGGAACCCCTATTTTTTGCACACTACCAATGAATGCTAAACTAAGTCTTAAACACAACAATGCTAGACTGTTTCACAGTCAAAGCTCCAGCAAAGACCCCAGTGTCAAATTGGATCAGACAAAGTCAGACATGAAAAGCCACCATGATGAAACCACCAAAGCCAAGCTAACGCATACAGATGCCCAGGGTCGAGCCGCAATGGTAGATGTTGGTGGTAAAATTCCAACGTGTCGCACAGCCACAGCCCGTGCCACTGTCATCTTGGGCCACACTGCCTTTCAACTGCTTCGAGATAACCAGCTGGCTAAGGGTGATGCCTTGGCCGTGGCCCAGTTGGCTGGCATCATGGCTTCAAAGCAAACATCAGCCCTCATCCCACTCTGCCACCCGCTCCCCTTAGACCACACCTCCGTCACCTTTGAGCTCAATGAGCTGCACAATGCTGCAGTCATCACAGCAGTTTGTCACACTACAGGCAGGACAGGAGTTGAGATGGAGGCATTGACAGCTGTCTCTGTGGCAGCGCTCACTGTCTATGACATGTGCAAGGCAGTGAGCCATGACATTATCATCACGGATGTAAAACTACTAAGAAAGACAGGTGGAAAGATAGACTTTAATCGTCATCCTTGACCTCCTCCCCCATCAATGAATCCAACCCAAGAAATTTGAGAAGGACTTAAAATCAACTTAATAACTGTGCAGATTTTCATCAGAACATCACATTTATGCAAGCTAAAATGTATGCCATCAGAATAATAATACTTCTTTATGTATCGTAATGACACTCGTGTTTGTCATTTATCCCACTATCTAAACATATTTTCAGATGGTTTTATATTTTCTATTTATATTTTCAGATAAACTTGAATTCTTTTCTGTAATACATTTAGTATCTGACACGCAACAGGAGTGAACAACAGAAGTACAGCTGCAGTGTTTCTTTTTATTTCTACATGGCACTTGAGTGCTATATTCAGCACCTCCCTGGAATTTTTCACCAAAGAACATACTGAGGATGGGCTCAACATTTAAGACAGAAAGAATGTGTTTATTTTTTATGAACTGCCATTAACATTGACGGTCATTCCATTTCAACTGAAGGCCAGGTGCCTCACCTGACAGCTGAGCAAAGAAGAGTGCATTTTCAAGTGTCCTAAAAATACTTCACACTCTATTTGTCCTCTGCTGACCTGCTCTAAATTGCTGTAATTCACAGCACTGTGAATGTTTCTTACAATTTTTAGTTTTTTTTTTAGTTAATTCAGTTACATGAAATACAAGTTCTCAGTGATGTTACTTCATGTTGTCAGTGAATTCGCTCTCAAGTTGGGCATTTACTGGATTTCATTTTAGTTGGTTGTGAATGCTGGAGGCAACATGTGTTCTTCCACGCATGGAATGCTTTATTTTTATTTATTATTATATCTTTTGGGTCAGATTTTTTGGCCGCTAACTCGTTTGACAACTCACTTGTTCACACACCAAAATATTTGTCTCAGTAAAGAATTGACCTTGCCTATTTTTCTCATTGACATCATTGATATTTTAAGAGATACTCTTTTTTGTTTTTTTGGCATTTTTGTCTTTAGGCAGATGATGGAATGTTCAGAAAAATCCCACATTTTACACTTTTTCAAGCATTTTCAAAGCTTGTCTGGTCATTCACACTTCCACAAAGAAATTTTGAAATATCTCACAATGTGTCTATATTAAAGGTTGTATTCATCTTTCAAATCCCATTAAACTTTTGAAAATATTATATAAAATAAATAGAATAAAATATTTTTCAACTTTTCTCCCTCCTTCATACATTGTCATTGAAAATCCATTAAAACTGAAACATTCAGAGATTAGGACTTTCTTGCAGTAATTCAGTTTTTTCACAGGATTCATAATCTTTGAACAGTTGCAGTTCAAACATTCATAACTTTTCAGCAATTTTCAGACTTTTGTATTGGTGTGTAATGGGTTGACATTATTCAAAGTTTTCAGAGCCAGCAATGTGCATTTGGCGTTGTTTTCTCAACAGCAGCATTCACAACTGCACGTTCTTCAGGACTTCCCTTCTCTACTATCACTGTAGGTGTGATCTTCTCTCTGGTCTGCATTGTAGAGAAGTAGTTCTCACTTCTAGGGCTGGCTGTAGCTCAGCGGGTAGAGCAGGTCGACTAGTGATCGGAAGGTCACTGGTTCAAATCCCGGCTCCAGGCTGGGCTGAGCTGCATGTCAAAGTGTCCTTGAGCGAGATACTGAACCCCACGTTGCTCATCAGTGAGGGCCCTCCGATGAGCTGGCGATTTGTGCAGGGAGTACCCTGCCCTCGCCCTGCCCTCGCCCTGAGATGAGGCTGATTGGCTCCAGCAGCAACACCCTGTGACCCCATGGAAAGGGATAAGCGGTTACGGACGATGACATGACAGTTCTCACTTCTTGGAGATGTGAATATTGCTATTTTTGTACCATAACCAAAACATTAAATTCACTCATCATATTCCAGTTAATTCTTTGAATGAAGTAAATGCAAACTAGAAGCTGCTTGAGGCTTGTGAAGTAGTTAATTTCCATTATGCAGATTAAACTATTCTACAGTCTTTCCCCTGTGATGTCTTAATGTTTTTTAAAGTTTAGTATTGTGTGACACCGCCAGGTTTCAATTTCCAAGATAGCACACCGCAATAACACCTCGGCTGATAAAGGTGTGAAAAAAGTCTTACGAAAGGTGAACATAACAATATGAATGCTTTTTCTACCATAGTAAGTGTATTTTTGAGGCCTGAGGACACTGTGTCAAAAACATAGTTGTTAATAAATAATATTGATTGTCTCAATATTACTAAAAGCACTTGCCAAACAAGCATAATAAAAATATGACATACCATTTATTTGAGCAAACCCTGTTCAAACATAGAAATGTAACCTTGTTTTATCTCCCACTTTTTGCGAGTCTGTAATAAGTAATCTAAGGTTTCTCGTCTTAATCAAAATGCTGATTAATAGCACAACAACTTGGACTGGTAACAATAAAGCGCCAGTCTAAAAATGTGTAGTTTTATCATACAGCACTTGATCAAATACATGCCCTCCAATGGTGTGTGCTCACTTCCCACAACATGTTATTACACAGGTCATTTTCATACATTATTTAGACATTCAAAGACATTTAAATATAAATTACGTGAAACATATTCATAATTTGCTTCAAAATATAAAACACAATATGGAAAATGTGTACTTCTGCCTACAAATGCTCATTCTGATTCAGCAGGTCTCATATCATGCAACTAAAATATTTAATATATAGTGTTCATGTAAGTCTTTAAGAAACAAGAAACATGAAAAAATAACACAAAAGTAATTACAGTGTTGTAAAATGGACAATATGATTTATTTAGCATGTTTATTTTCCTGAAATATAAATCAGGATGATGACTAAATTTCACAGTTGTAATGTTTACTTCCCTTTGGCTCAATATCGAATCCTCCTGATCCCCTGTGAGTCATTAAGAATTAGAGCTTTCAGAACATGCCGTGGTATCTTTTTTTTTTTTGTTGTAGTGTGTCGGCTGGGCTCAGGGGTAGGTCGTTGGTTCGATTCCCCTGGTCTGCATGTCAAAGTGTCCTTGGGCAAGATACTGAGGCCCAAGCTGTCCCTGACATGCTGGTCGGCACATTGTATGACAGCCACAGCCATCAGTGTATGAATGTATGTATGAATTACTGTAGGTCACTTTGGACAGAAGTGTCTGCTAAATGCCCTATAATGCAAACATCGCAATCCAGCAGAAAACATTCACAATCCATGTGGAATGAGGGAGCTATGTGGGGATAGCTACATTTGCTTCAAAAGAGTTAGTGTTTGTATGAGCTTATAATATAAATTCAAATGTAAATATTTTGACAGTAAAAGAGGCTACAGTGGTTATATTTGAAATGAAAGATAAAGACCATTGACAGTTGTTGCTGAACATCAGCAGGGCCATGTACAACATACATACATACATACATCTCTGCAGAATTCTACACCCCTGAAATGAATAGATGGTGGACCTGAAATTGTGTCTAAAGGTGAAGCTGGTCTTAGCACTGAAAGTTATCTCCACTTGTTGGGTCTCCTCTGTCAATCACTGCTGGATAAAGCTCTCTCCCTTCTGCCTCCCAATAACATGGTCATCGGTGCCATTTACACTGAGGATGCTGGAGTCCCCACCACTGTTTGAAAGGGACAACTTTGTCACAATCACTTTATCAATTACCTTGTGATGCAGCTAGATTGCAAGATCAGAAGTATGTAATCTTGCAAACCCTTTTGTGAAACAAACCACCCGGCTTTATTAACGTATAATATGTTAAATGTGTTATGGGAAAATAGCCAGGACCTAGAAATGTGAACTAACATATGAGAACACTTTGATTTCAATCAGCATCAGCTGAAACTTGTGGCTGCTGGTTCTGGTGAAAAATGTTGACACATTTTTAATTCAGAATCTAATATATACAGCTGAGAAACAGCCTACAACATGTGCATGGAAACTTATAGTTCAGTAAATAACATATATATCATTTACACCATCACCATCTCTCTGATTACTAACACTTTGACAGAGATCACTTCCGTCTGATCAGAGAAAAAAGACAGAAAATAGAAATCATTAACCTTTGTTTACAGAGACTCACTAATTCAGGTGTCAGTCGGTGATGCTCTCATGTTAACTTGCAGAGACGTTAGGCATCAAATCTGTTAAATCTGCAGATTCCACTGAAGAATACAGTGGAAATAAACTGCTGACAATCAGATCAATCAGTTTCCTGCAGAAACGGAGAGATATTCACTGCACATTCTATGATGTATTTACTGTAATTAAGGTTCTAGGCTGTTAAAAACTAGTTTCTCAATCACATTTTGGTATTTCATGTACTTTTTAGATATTGGTAACGCTTAACAACGAGGGCACATTAATCAACATTACTTTATGCAGAAGTATTAACTTTCTCCAAGTCCACAAAGCACCTGTGGACTGGTTGGGCAAACTCCCATGAACCCTCGAGCACCCTGCGGAGGGTATAGAGCTGGTCAAGTACTCCGCGGCCAGTACGAAAACCGCATTGTTCCTCCTGAATCCGAGGTTCGACTATTGGCCGAATTCTCCTCTCCAGTACCCTGGAATAGCCTTTCCCAGGTAGGCTGAGGAATGTGATCCCCGATAGTCTGCCAGTCCAGAGGCACTGTCCCCGAGTGCCACGTGATGCTGCAGAGATGTGTCAACCAAGACAGCCCCACAACATCCAGAGACTTGAGGTACTCAGGGCAGATCTCATCCAACCCCGGCGCCTTACCACTGAGGAGCTTCCGGACTACCTCAGTGACTTTGGCTTGGGTGATGAGTCAACCTCTGAATCCCCAGCCTCTGCTTCCTCTATAGAAGGTGTGTCAGTGGGATTGAGGAGATCCACGAAGTATTCCCTCCACCGCCCGACAATGTCCCTAGTTAAGGTCAACAGCTCCCCCTCTGCTTCACTCTCCTGAGGCGCCGGATGGTTTGCCAGAATTTCTTCGAGGCCAACCAGTAGTCCTCCTCCATGGCCTCTCCGAACTTTTCCCAGAATTAGTTTTTGCTTCCGTGACCAACCGTGCTGACGCATGCTTGGTCTGGTCCCCAGAGCCAACCAGACTTCTTCAGCTTGACAGCATCCCTTACTTCCGGAGTCCACCACCGGGTTTGGGGATTGCCGCCACGACAGGCAACCAGACAGGCACCGGAGACGTTACGGCCACAGCTCCGGACAGCCGCGTCAACATTGGAAGCAGAGAACATGGTCCATTCGGATTCAGTGTCCCCAGCCTCCCTCGTGATCTGGTCAAAGCTCTCCCAGAGGTGGGAGTTAAAGACCTCTGTGGTTTCTGGGCTCTCGTCCTCAAAGGTGTCGGCGTGTAGTATGTTGATAAAAGAATTCTGCGGAGGCAGGCTGAGTGGAATAGTAGAGCAATCTATATTGAAACAGACCTTGAGCCCTGCGTCCGGATCAGAAGCGGCCGCGCTCTGATTTTCTCCAATCTATGGCAAAAGCCATGCCAAATTGCTTTGCCCTCTGCTCTCTCGGAAATCCTACTCTTTTTGGAGATCCACCAAAAATGCCACCCCCTGTCTCTTCCTGTGCAAGGGTTTTTAGACCCTCTTTTCTAGTACCTGCCCACTTCTTCTAATTGGTCATTTTTGGGAAATTAGCCAATAAACAAAAGGAGGAGTTTACTTGTCTCCCTGCTCCTCACCCTAACTAATCTAGCTCAGCTGTGGTCTCCCTAAGGCAGTGGTGTCAAACTGATC
>CAEMYA010000663.1:0-28795 GCA_903131615.1 Diplodus sargus | reverse complement strand
GCTGCTGAGCTCAACTGAACTGAGAAAGGAACGAATCAGTTCCTCAAGTGATTCCGTTCACTTTGTTCACTCAAACTATTCGTTCTTTTGAACGACACGTTCGCGACCGACACAACACTACATGGTACAAGAAGAGGAAAGCAGTGAAGTTGAGCAGGTTAGTGATTCAAGGAAAAGTAAAAGCCATACCCCTAAGCCCAACCCGATACTTGAGAAGCTTGATGCTGATAATAAAGTAATCCGTGAAGGCCTCCAGAGTCTCACCTCTCATGTTGCTAGTTTCAGCCGAGCTAACACAAAGAAAGAGGAAGACAAACCAGCCAAAGCTAAGCAAAGTGCCCCTGAAATTACTGAACAAAACCTAAGAAAATGTTCAGAGTGTGTTAAGTCAAATCCAGAGGGGAGATGTACACACTGCTACAAGTGTGGTAGTAGTGAACACTGGGCTATTGGCTGTCGTAAAAAAAAAATAAGATACCACTGCCAACACTTGTAAAATAGAGGTCTCAAATGACAAGCTGAACCATGCTACTCCACTAATGAGTCAAGACCCACTTTCAAGAAAGCAAGAGAGGACAGCTAAGCTAGTAGGATGCAAGAGTCTCGTCCAATGCAATCTGGAAGGGGTTTCCTGACTACAGCTCTATGGGATTCAGGATCCAAAGTGTCCATCGTGGATATAAAGTGGAAAGAGACACACTTACCAGATGCACAGATCTGATCAGTGCAGGAGCTCCTTGATGATGATATCCTGGATCTGTCCGCTGCAAATGGAACAGTGGTACCTTATGAAGGTTGGATAGGAGTAGAGTTTAGTCTACCAGCTAACAAGGACAGCAAACTGCTAGTGCCCTTACTGGTTACTGCTAGCCTACTCGTAAAACCCATAATAGGTATTAATTTAATGTCATGGAAGAACTAGCCTAGACCAACACGTCCACCAACAGAGCAGTAACAAATAAGTTTGTACATAGTCTCGGTTCAGCACTGGATGTTGGCCATAAAAAGGCAAGAGCAGTATATTCAGTACTGAAAAGACAGAAGGGCGTCTCAGAGAGCCAGATGGCAAGACTAGGAAGACAGGATGTTGTCATTCCAATGTTGGACTGCAGGTTAAGCAGCAGCTAATACAGTTACCCAGTGAAGATAAAGCTACTATCTCAGACAATGACATCAGGCTACAGAACGGAACGGTACTTGGTTGGCAGTATGCTGTAGACCTGTGTAAAGCATCTTCAGGAGAAAGACACACCCACAGCACCTGAGTCACAAAATGGAGGTGGAGATTTGAAAAAGGATGACCAGATGGAAAGGTATCAGACAACAACAGTAAAGGAATGTAATGAAAGTAAACAAGAGAAGCAACTCTGGGATCCACCTGTCAACCTTTCCCACCCGACATTCGAGTAGCAGAAAGTGAGACAAATGCTGAGGGAGGAGAGTGAGGTCTTCGCTAGAGATGATTGGGACACTGGATGCATCCCTGATTTGCAGATGAAAATATGTCTGAAGGATGACATCCCAGTGGCAAAGACATATCATGCCATCCCCCGTCACCTATATGAGGAAGTGAAAAAACACTTACAGGATCTACTCGGCAAAGGATGGATCCAGAAGTCAACTTCCTCCTACCCATCACCAATTGTGATTGTGAGGAAAAAGGATTCGACCATCAGACTCTGTGTAGATTATCGACAGCTAAATGAAAAGACTCACCCTGATTGACAGCCCATCCCAAGAATCCAAGACATCTTAGAGAATCTTGGAGGAAACTCATGGTTCACAGTGCTTGATCAAGCTAAAGCATACCATTAAGGTTTTGTCAGTGAAGAGAGCCGTCCATGTACCGCCTTCATCACACCCTGGGGATTATACAAGTGGCTTAGGATCCCTTTTGGGCTAACAAACTTTATCAACATACTACACACCGACATCTTTGATGGAGAAAGCCCAGAAACGACACCTCCTTTGTACAACAGTGTGCGTCGGTGATGATGTAAGTTACATGATGAGTGGATATTGTTTATGTTTCGTATGTAACGAGAGTTATTAATATTATCGGGGTAATAAGCTCGGTTTGCTTTGTTAGCTGACCATTTAGCATGTTTTCCTGAACCCCACGAAACATGGACGGCTCAACATGTACCTTTGTTAATTAACAGACATTTTATTTCCTTCAGTGACTGTTTATTTAGCGGTGTAGCTGTAGCACATTGAGGCTGCTATCATATTGATGCTAGCATGTCAAATTGACCGGAAGGTGGCCTACGGGGCTGTCCCAGTTTAGCTTGGTCACGTGACCTGCTTGTTGCGCCAAGCTGTGGTGTTGTTTAATGGTCTTACACTGAACCCTATTGGTGATTTGCAGTATAACACATTATTCATGTCTATTGTAATTCATGTTATTCTATTATTAATGCCACTGTACAGTAGGTTAATTAGGGCCCGAGCAGGTCATCGACCTGTGAGGTCCCTATTGTAATTGGAAAAATTATTAGGGCCCGAGCAGGTCACAGACCTGTGAGGTCCCTATTGTAATTAGAAAAATTCTTCTTCTCCTTGTTATTATTATTATTATTATTATTATTATTATTATTCCAATCCGAGTTCGACTGCAGTTTTGGATGCCTGAACATAAACGAAAACTCACCAAATTTGGAATACCTGTCCGGCTAAGGAAAAATTGCGATTCTGCACCGTCACTCGGTGTGGTCATGACCTGCGGGCTCCGTAGCGCCCCCTATGTTCAGCCTGACCTCCCACAAGTGCGTAGAAGAACAAAATTCGGTACGCTGATTCAGGGGCGTCGCTAGGAGTGCAAAACATCCGGGGCTTTAGCCCTGCAGTTACCTTGAAAAAATAATCTGATTACTGATGACTCCTCTAAGCTCCTTCAAAACTTGATAGTACTTTGTCGCCAGCACAGAGTGAACAACAAACCTTAATATTCTCATCTTTAGCTGACAGGAACTCAAAATAATGACTGTATTTCCCGCTAGAAAACGCGCATCTCTCTCCTCCCTCCATTGTTGTCTGTGTTTGTGTCGCTGCGTGGTATTACACGAGTTGTGCTCGTGCTGAAAACTGACTTGTGGCACACATGACATCACTCCCCGAGACAAGAAGAAAGCAGAAATATATATGTTTACTAAGGAAAATGACAAAAATAATGATAAGTAGGCTAATTTTAATCTGATTACTGATTACTAGTTTGTAAATATTGATGTGCCCGATTACTCCCTACTGAAAAAAGTGGTCAGACACTGACATTTTGAAAATTGGGCTGTTTAAAGATGCAATTTCAACATAGTTTGAGAAGGAAAGGAAGGCCAATCGTTGGGTCCTCATCGTCATATTTTGATCACAAATAAAGCAAATTTTCCCTCAGTAGGCCTACTCAGTAATGTTTACATTAAAGATATTATAGCCTACAATAAGATGCGCTGTGTGCATAGGCTATAAGAGCAGGTAGAACATTCCCTATTATAATTTCTTGGCTTCATTGTCTATCTGCATCAGGCCTACAGGAGGCTTTGTAGGGTATTAAGAGACAAACATCGTCATTTAACATTGTCAATAAACCCACAAACGTAACAAAAATCTGTAGCATTTAGTGTAATAAACCCACAAACGTAATACAAATCTGTAGCATTTAGTGTAATAAACCCACAAACGTAATAAAAATCTGTAGCATTTAGTGTAATAATGCCACAAATGTAGGAGCTGCTGCCTACTACAAACATGCTATTTCCTACACATGTAATAACTATTACGTTTGCAATGATTATTTGTGGGAACGTGAAAATGTTTATTGTAATAACTTCCCACAAATGTAATAATACAATGAATAATGGTCAGGCTGGTTGTTGTTTACCTGTACATCTACTACTAATAATACTGACCATGGGTGCAAAATCCAGCTGCTGACTCTCCGCTGTCACACAACGGATCCCCCGTGACCAAAGTGTCAGCTGGACTTCAGAAGGGCCAGAATTACTAGAACAGCCGTAAACGGACATTTGGACCGCTAGATTTAACCTCAATAATCTGTCATGTAAATACCCAACTGAGTGATGAATGCATTCATTGTGTCATGATATCTCTCTATAAAAGCAAGGAATCTCTGTCTGTCTGTCTGTCTGTCTTTCTGTCTGTCTGTGCCTCATGTATCACTGCGGATCAGGATCAGAATGACCTGAGAGTTTCAACATGGCTGCTGTTTGGTTCAGTGGTGTGCGACTTCGCATTTGTTTGGACTGCAATGATACCGTGAATAAATTATTTCATAAATGCTTTACACTTTCTGGAGCATAGTCCTCTGAAGCTATCACAGTGACATGCGCATTAGGGCCAGTCACTGCAGAGCTCAGGACTACGACACACATTAAGAAACAAGCGGATGTATACCTGCAGCAGCGCGAGCTGCACCGGGAGTTAGCCGGCGGTTCGGTCCCGTTCTGTTCTGTGCATCTAAACTGACTGTTGTGGATTAATGAGACTAAACGAGACTGGACCGTGTCTGTTCGGGTCTGAGGAGATGCGGAGACGCGCGGACAACAAATTGGAATCATAATCTGTGGATGTTCGTGTGTAGCTTGTAGCTAGCTGCTAGCTGCTAGCTGCCAGCTAACCTACACTCCCGAGCTGACGGACCGGACGCACCGACCTGTCCAAAACCGGACTTGGGGTAAATAATGTCCGCCACGCTTTTTCGCGAACATCGCCGTCACGTTTGCTTTGTGTGTGGTGCAGAAGAAACGGTAAAAACGGGTTTTTGTCACGAAAGTGTTCAAGCAGCAAGTTTGGTTGTAGAGCAACAGGAAGTTGTGGGAGGGACGTCGGCGGATGATTGACAGGCAACGACGGTCGGCGTACAGACAGCGATATTGAGAATTAAGAGATTTGTGACATTGAGCGTGTTTGGAGAGTATAGTTAGTGTGATATTTAGTGTTTGGTTAAGTGTGTAGTGGAGTCGTTTTTTTGTTTAATGTATGCACTTATTCAGCAAACAACATTTATATTTGCATTATTAGTAATAAAAAATGGCTTGTTAAACATATTTGTGGTTTTCACAGTAAAAAAATCTAACTTTTTCTACTCTGATTTTATGTTTTTTTGTGATTTTAGGTCCATTGTGTTAGTACAATATGTCAAAATGAAAAAATAATTGTACAATAATAATCACCGCAAGTAAATAGTTTTAAGGTGAAATATAATGGCAAAATCAAAAATAGTCACAAACGGCCAATTATTCCCTGGAATATCGGATTTCACAACAAATCTAAATATCCCTGACTTTCCACCTTCAAACAGCCTCATTTGGCCATCAGTGAAAATGCTTCTTAACCTCCCACTTTTCTATAGGAACACATATTTCCTACGGGCACTGCACTAGTATTTTTAAAAAACGAAATAACACCAAAATGTTAACAAGTTTAATTATACATTTAGCAATATTCACATCATCGCACTAAACCGTAATTATTGCATATTTACACAAGATTTTAATAGAGAAAACTCAGAACAAGAAAATTAACAATTAAAAGCAACTTATTTGATTATGAAACATTTTATTTTAACACTTAGGCTACATATATAATAAAATAAATATAATTATCGAAGAAGCTGAAAACAAGCTGATCTAAAACAAAACCAAATAGAGCCGTTTTGATCACTGGTCACAGTCTACGCAGATTACCTCTGCTCTCCTCGCAAAGTGTCTGATGCTTGGTTCCGTTTGCAGCTCTTTCGGCACCGGCACTGCCTGGGATCAATGCCCGCATCTTATTCAAGGAGCAGCAGCAGCAGAAGAGCCCGGAGGAAAGTCCTGCAGCAGCTGCAGAGGAGCTGAGGGCAGAAAACATGGAGGGGAAAGCGGCCGCGGCAGCCGGCACAAGGTGGCAGCAGCGGAACCAACCACCGCAGCAGCAGCCGCAAACAGAACCGAACGTTGGACTCGTGTGTGGTGACTGTGAGGAGAGCGAAGGTAATCTGTGGAGACTGTGACTAGTGATCGAAACGGCTCGATTTTGTTTTGGTTTGATCAGCTTGTTTTCAGCTTTTTCGATTATTATTATTTATTTTATAAAAAAGTGTTAAAATAAAATGTTTCATAATCAAATAAGTTCATTTACTTGTTCTGAGTTTTCTCTATTAAAATCTTGTGTATAAGGTCACTCCAACAGGAAGTTCGCCATTTTGATGTGTGGCGGCATTTTTGTCCAATTCATGCCTACTTTGAAAATGATCTTGTCCTAGAGCTTAAACACCACAGTCTTCAAATTAAGTCAGTCATCTTCTTCATGTCTTGAAGAACAAAAGGCCATTTTGCTTTTGGCCGCCATTTTGAAATATTGCCAATCTTCGTACTTAAATGATCTCCTCCTGCAGACGTAACACCACCGACTTCACAGTCACTCAGTATCATCCTCTGACCTTGAAGATGAAAACTCATGGAAATCTTTATCCTACATCATATCTGCTGGCCGAGGTGGAGCGGTCAATTTGAATCCTTCGCCGTAAAGCATCAAGTCCTCATTACTTCTTCACACAATTTCTTATCCCGGCCAAATCTCACAGACTGTTGAGGGAGCCACTCTGAATAGATCTGTGTTGTCATTGGGCGTGGTCGTGTCCCACAAGTGCGTAGAAGAACGAAATTCGGTACGTTGATTCCTCATCCCTTTGGACCGATACCGTCACTCCAACAGGAAGTCCACTATTTTGATGTGTGGCGGCATTTTTGTCCAATTCATGCCTCCTTTGAAAATTATTTTGTCCTAGATCTGTGTTGTCATTGGGTGTGGTCGTGTGCTGCACGCTCTATAGCGCCCCCTATTGTGATGCCCCGCCTCCTGCGTGCACATTGTTGAACCTTATATCTACATGTTCCCTGAATACAGCTGAATGCTCTGGTATAGGCCACACCCACGTTTGCGGTAATTTTCCATTCGAAAAATCGGGACAAATGAAAAACCTACTTTTCGAACTCCTCCTAGACGATTTGACCGATTTGCACTAAACTTTGCATGTAGCATCTGTGGACCCTCCTTGTGTTATTTAACCAAAGAAATCACTCAGTTGTTTCAAATTGCAGGTGAAGCCACTGCGTTCATCACGGAAAAGCCAGGCAGAATCACAACTACACACATGTTGTTGCCTGCCACATTCACAGGGCAGACACAACACGCAAAACAACAATACCACAGCTACTGCAGGACGCTCGCCAAACCTGCTCACTTGTCCGCTGACCCTTTTCAGAGGGAACAATCTCATACCCTGCATCAGTACTGATTCGGCCATTTTGCTTTTGGCTGCCATTTTGAAATATTTCCAATCCTGGCACTGTAATGACATTCTCCTACAGATTTAACACAACTGACTTCACGGTCACTCAGTATCATCCACAGACCTTAAAGATGAAAACCTTTTCAAAGCTTTCGCCTACATCATAACTGCTGGCCATGGTGGGGCGCTCAATTTAAATCTTTCGACATAAAGCATCAAGTCCTCGTAACTTCAACATAAAATTCCCCTTCTACACCAAATCTTTGAGGAATGTAGAGGGAGTTGCCCTTAATATATCTGTGCATCAAAACTGTTTCATAACATAGCGCCACCCACTGGACACAGAACGTCAAACAAACATCATCCGGTTGCCATGATGTTTACTGCTTGTTTTCTCCCCAGCATCACATGAAAGTAACAAGTGAGCATGCAATCCAACAGCACCCCAGCCTGACGTAACTGCTGGCCGTGGTGGTGCGGTCCATTTAAATCCTTCGCCATGAAGCATCAAGTCCTCCTAACTTCACCATATAATGCCCTTTCTGCGCCAAATATGTCAGGAATGTAGAGGGAATCGCCCTGCATATATCTGTGCATCAAATCTGTGTCATATCCATAGCACCACCCACTGGACACAGGAAGTCATCACTGCTTGCAGCTTGCATTTGGAAAGTGGTCAATAAAGACATCTCAAAGAGAGAAGTTGCTGCGTCTTCTCTGACCGAAGGATTAGGCCAGTATATACACCACCAGCGGGTCATCACCGAAGCTGTTCTCTTACATCCACTGTCCATGAATCACAGGATTTTCCCCTTTTTTCCTGCTATTTGAGAGAGATTTGCCTATTGACCTGATGTTTCCTAGAGAAGGAGCAAACCCACAGTCCCATGCTGGGTATGCTGAGAAAGGGAGAGTGGCAATGCAGGAAGCCTATACCATTGCACAGGAAAACATGAGAAAAGCTGCTGAAAGAGGACAGAAACTGTACAACCAGAGAGCATGGAGTTCTGTTCTTGAACCTGGAGATCATGTACTGGTTGGATAGAGGAGGACCAGGAAAAATACGTGCACACTGGGAAGACAAAGTATACGTGGTTAAGGAAAGAAGAGGAGGAAACGGTCCAGTGTAAGTGGTGAAACCTCTGGATGGAGAAAGTAGAGAGAGAACTCTACACAGAAACCTTCTGTTACCTTGCCCTTACCTTGTTGATCAGCAGAGCACCAAACACCTGAAAGAACAACAGAGAGACAATAAGAAAAGAAAGAACAACATGCAAAAAACGGACATTAAAGGCTCCGATTCCCCAGGAAGGCTTGAAAGCTCAAGTCAGGAAGAATACGCTTTATGGATATGCAAACCAAGTCATAACACTCATCGGAACCTGCAAGTGCCATTTGTCAAGCCCACAGCAGAGCAACCTCCCAGAATGGAAACTCAGGCTGAAAGACTCATTCTGGAAGAAAGGGACCAGCCACAATATGAGGAGGACACTATTGGACACAAGGTTCAGGTGGAGGAGACAAGACAGCAGGAGCAGGAGATTGGCCAGGATCAACATCAACATCAACAAGTCAAGACAAGAACCAGAACCGCAGTTGTCCGAGGAAGATGTGGGGTCTCCAGAGAACATTCATGTATCTGAGAGTCA
The DNA here is from genome assembly GCA_903131615.1 of Diplodus sargus. Lineage (NCBI taxonomy): Eukaryota > Metazoa > Chordata > Actinopteri > Spariformes > Sparidae > Diplodus > Diplodus sargus. The sequence continues at coordinate 19,858 of CAEMYA010000663.1, read as the reverse complement.
GTCATTCCATGAGAACACGCCAACCGAGATGTATCCTTACATAGATGAACTAGGAGAACCTAGTATTACACCCTTAAGAAAGTAGAGACTGAAATAAAATACTAGTTGATTGAGTTTATAGCCAGTAAAGACTGCTAATGTTAATTAAGGTCATATTTGTGTGGATGTTTGTTAAGTTCCAGTAATGTACTAGTCATGTTTCAGAAACTTATTTTCTTGAGATGAAACAAAGACAAGAGACTGCACATAAAATAAAGAGGTTTATTTACAGAAATTAAGGCATTACAGTATGAGAGGATGATGCAGAGTGTATTCTGTAATAAATAGTACTACACGTTATGCATGTATAATTCATAGTTACATTAAGAATGTTGGCATGGTAGATATTGCCACATGTGACTTGGAAGGCCTACCAATGTACCGATGGATTAAGATGACACAACTACACAGGAAAAAAAAGAGTTAACTATTTATCCTGTATTCATGCAGTGGTAGTCACCAGATGTGTAGTTATTGATATTTGGATGATTATATAACTGTATACCAGTCATAAATCATCTAAAGATATTCAAATGTCTTATTTTGATGTTACATAGGTGCATATTTGTTTACCTATAGAAAATGTTTTGTCAATATTTCGTTTTTTTAGAAGGGGAGGGTGTAGTGCACTGAACTAGTATTCTGTATTTCTTGTTGATTTTATATCCAGTCATGTTCAGTGCAAACATGTCTAAGTAAGTGCTTTAATTAATTCATTGTGTTTTTATGACCATAGATACAAACATCATTTTGGTCATGTTAACCTGCACTATGAAAAAAACAACTTTAAAAAATCTGGTAATTTTCCGGGAGCTGGGGCACCAAAAAAAGTACCGTGAAATAACAGAAAATTACTTTCTCATAAAAATATGGTTATTTTCCTTCATTAAAATACAGTTTGTAGTTGTAATTTTAACACGATTTTGCCTTACTTTCAGGTTGTTTAACATTTAATTAGAAACATTTTGTTACGATCCACCCTAGATTATAGTTTCTCCCGTTATTACCTTGTGTATTTACATCTCCTCTCATTTCAGATCCACTCTCCCTGCTCGTATGGTTTCGCCCTCCTCACTGATTGCTTTCCCCGCACTGATTATGTTCACCTGGGTTCCCTGTGTGTGCTTTTAGTTCCAGGTCTTCCCTGGTCTGTTGCCAGCTCGTCTTTTGTCGTTGTACATAGCGTTCCAGCCTTTTTTGATCCCTAGCTCTATTCTAGCCTTTCTGGTTTTGGACTTTTCTGTGAGCCTCCTGACTTCCTCGCCTGCCTACTCCTTGCCGGATTTGTTTGCCCCGCTGACCGCCTTCCTGTGTACCGACCCACCTCGCCTGCCTACTCCTTGCCGGATTTGTTTGCCCCGCTGCTTGACCCTCTGTGTACCGAACCCTGACTTCAGTAAACTTTATTACTTGCTCGATTCTGTCTCAGTCGTGCTTTTGAGTCCTCACTGTCGTCTGTCAGCCGTGATACATTTTCACATTTTAAAACAATTAAATTACCTAGAAATATGGTGAGTAAACGCTGCATTACGAATTATAATGCTTAAATTTACAGAAATGTGCTGTTATTAGTTGGTTTTAATGACATTATTTTATGAAAAGAGGTTGTATAATAATTTATATTTGATGTAATATAACACACAAAATAATGTGATTCATCTTTCAAAAAACTGTTGAAAAACTAGATATTGGGTTTAAATTTGCAACAATTTACTGTTAATTTTAGATCACATCAAATGTATATTTAGTTATTTTACGATGTTTTAACGTTTAATTACAAACATTTTACATTTTAAAATAATGAAATTACGCATAAAGATGTTAAATTAAGATTGTAATATGAATGATAATGCTTAAATTTACAGAAATGTGCTGTTATTAGTTGGTTTTATTTGGCATTATTCCATTTAAAAAGGCTGTATATTACTTCATATTAGATGTAATATAACAGTATACAACACAAATAAACACAATAATATGATTAATCTTTCAAAACATGTCAAAAAGAATTAACTACATATTGGGTGTACATTTGCATCAAATCACTGTTTATTGTAAATTTAGTTTTTTGTTTTCTTCTACATTGATTTCCGAATATTTAAAGGACTTTCAACTAAAAAAAAAATGTTCTCACCTAATAACACCAGAATTATTTTAATTTTAAATGGTTTAAACTGTTTTTTGGCCAGTTGGAAAAGGGGCTTAAATGAATTGTGTTTGAATGAGACTAAGCTGAACAATAACAGCTACAATTTCCCATTCTCAGTATTTTTAATTCAACTGTTACAGGTAACCATTATAACAGCAATATTTCTAAAATCAATTAAATTAAAATGACTGGCTCTGAAAGAAAAAAAAAATCAACTGAATTGGAAATGAAAGAAAAAAAATGTTTAGTTACCAATTCATGCATCCATAACTTAGTCAAGTCACCATACATCCACAACATGGATTACAAACCTACATTAAACCTCACTGGACATGAATACATACTAAAGCCTGATTTATGCTTCTGCGTCACAGCGACAGCGTAGCTACGTCGTCGACGCAGACCCCTACGCGGACCCTACGGCGTAGCCTGACGTGCGCCTCCAAAAAATCCTGACTACGCGTCACGTCGACGCGTCGGGACACAAACGGCAAGGACTGTGATTGGTCGGACAGACCACCTCCGCAGATGTCTTCTGCGTCGCCTGCGCTTCAACATTTGTAGTAATAGCATTTGTTGTTCAATATCCAAAAACATCCGCTCCATCTCAGTTGCCATTGTTTACTGTCTGACCGGAAGAAAACCAAGGAATCCGATATGAACCCCCCGAAACCAAACAGACACAGTCACACCGGTGAATTGCAGAACAACGCGTTCCCTCGACGCAGAACTTCGAATGCTCAATGACGGCGTAGGGTCGACGACGTAGCTACGCCGTCGCCGCGACGCAGAAGCATAAAGCAGGCTTAAGGTATCCATAACCTAGTCAAGTAACCATACATCCAAAACATTGATGACAAACTTCGTCAAACCTCACTATGAATCCATATTCTATCCAACATTGATTACAAACTTTATCAAACCTCACTGGAAATGAATCTTTACTCTATCCAAGGCATCCATAAGTTGGTCAAGTAATTATACATCCACAACATTGATAACAAAGCTACATAACAAATAGCTTACATGAAACCTCACTGGATATTAATCTCTAACAGTCTGTAACTTGGACAAAGTATCTATAACTTATGAGCACTTATCACTCCCTCCACTCGTAGTCTGCAATTTTGGTGATCAGTGTGAGAACCTTTGGACTGACTGCAAGTTGTCTTTTAGTGGCGTTCCGCTCCACTTTTGATCCCTTGTCGGGATTGATCTTGAAGATGCACCTGTCAAATGAAAAAAAAAAAACTTTAGTAACTGTGGACTGTACTGCAATTTAATGTTTTCATACATTTGCAAAAAGGTTACACAACATTGTAGACAGAGCTTGCTTGTGAAAGAGTGTTTGGACATACAGGGAACTGTGCAACAGTGATGTAATGAAAAGATTAACATGCGAGTACTGTTTATGTGTATTGTGTATGAATGCGAATGAATGTTTGAAGGTGGCTGGAGGGGCCGTTTGGCGCGAAATGGCAGCTACGCTTCCCTCAGTCTGCCCCCTGGTGAGAATGTGTATGAGTGAATAATGGTTTCTGTAATCTGCTTTGGGTGCCTTGAAAAAGCAAAAATCCAAGCCATTATTTTTATTATTATTATTAGTAGTAGCAGTAGTAGTAGTGCAAATACTATTTCAGGGAGAAGAACGTAACTCCGGTCAGGAGGATCTGCTACTCAAAGGTTTATTGGGTATTTGAGTTTTGTTTTGTCATTATTTCATAAATAAGCATTAACAAGCACCTGTTTCTGTAACTTGACATGTGCATGAATCAAGGATAAATGAGAAACATAGCCAGTCTGAAAATCAATCCATCAATAAAATCAAACAAAAATGAACTCTCGGGTACAGTTTGGACCATTTTCATCCAGTAGGGGGCATTTTTCCTACATATTTTTAGTCATAACTCTCCCCGTGATATCATATGACTTAATTTTTTATAAATTCTTGAATTTTTATTCTAAAAAAAAATCTAAGAGGTCAATAATACATTGTCCTACTCCGTTGTATGGGTCGATCTTTCATTATTCCAGGTCATAACTCAATCAGAAAAAGAGAAAACAAGGTTGTTTTTCTCTTACAATAAAATCAGAACTTTAAAATTAAGTTTTTGATTTTATAATTGTGATAGTTGGATAAATTCAGGAAATGCTTGGAGACTTGTGGAAGTGCAGGTGCTTTACTTTCAGCCTACATGCACAGCAGAAATCAAATCAAATCAAATCAATTTTATTTATATAGCCCAAAATCACAATCACATTGCCTCAATGGGCTTTACAATCTGTACAGTGAACAACAGCCTCAGAAAAGCCTGACCGGAGATCTACCTGCCGACTGCCTGCAGACTGCAGGCACTCATGTCAGGAGACAAGTCTCCCAGACCGGGCAGGAACCAGCACCATCTTCAGTAATGTCCCTTCAGCCTCAGAGATTAGTAACGTTATCTAACAGCTGAGCAGAACAGTAAACTAACTAACTTCAGCCCACTGAGAAATATCCACAACACAGGTCCATCTCAGCAGCTCCATGCTGCTTCTCTCCGCGACCCAACTCCACCTCCTAGTGGGGCCTCCTCAGTGGCAGTGCTGGCTCCTGTCCAGTCTGAGTGCATCCTGGCATGAGTGCTCATGCGAAGCAGGCGGTCAGGCTTTCCTGCTCTGCATGTAGGCTAAACATAAAGCACCTGCACCTCCACAAATCTCCAAGCATTACCCCAATCTATCCAAATAAAATAAATCGCCCAAAGATGGATCATGAACTTAAAGGTGTGAGAATGTGCCAAATTGTGACCAACAGATAGATACATCAAAGCCTCCCATTATGACAACACCTGTGAATTGTGCTGGTAGAGCTCTGGTTTCTGCTCCGTGAAGAAACAGGAGAGTCTATGGCTGCTCCTGGAACTCCAACGCTAAAGTGCTACTACAGGCGGTACAACAGATCACCTCAGCAAGGCAAAAGTTTTTAGAGCAGTTGTTTTTACTGGGTTAATTTTTTTTGTATATCTATCAATCTGCTAATCCTGTGATTCCCAAACTGTGGACAGGTGGGCCACCAAAATCATTTTCAAAATATTATGATTTTTGTTGAATGAAAGAAAAGGATATTAAATACATTATACGTATATAGGACTGGGTAAAACAATCTTCAATCGGGATCGCAATCAAATTATTTGCTATTATTTCCTCGATATCACATGGCGGGATAAATAGCGGCCTGTCACTCTGCTGTCTGTTGCTGCACCATAGACTGTATATATAAAAGTGCTGCGTGTAGGATAAACCGCATCCTGTCTCCATAGATGGCCACCAGAACTGCCGGGAGATGGCGAACATAGTCCTCTTAACTCCTGGATGACATGAAAGCAGTGAGGTGTGACCCCAATGGATCACCTGTGGGCGTAACTCAACCGGGACAAACAGTTGATTATCTGGGCACCCACTAGGTGGTGGAGTCTCACCATTAGCCTGCTTTACCTCTTTTTCTATCTGCCAAGTCACCGCTCCAACCACACAGGTCAGTGGAAGGATATTTTCTGGTTCTTTGGCAACAGGCTCAGGGTCAAACAATCTAGACAGGACATCGGGTTTGACGTTTCAAGACCCCGGCCTGTAGGAGAGAGAGAAAGAGAAACGGTTAAAGAAGAGCGCCCACCTGGCCTGGCGAGAATTGAGTCGCTTGGCTTTTTTAATGTATTCAAGATTCTTATGGTCCGTCCAGATAATAAACGGATGATTAGCCCCCTCCAACCAGTGTCTCCAAAGTGACCTTAACCGCCAAAAGCTCCCGGTTGCCAACGTCATAATTCCTCTCTGCCCTGGACAGCCGCCGTGACAGAAAGGCGCACAAGTGCATTCTGCCATCCTGCTCTGATCTTTGGGAGATAATCGCTCCGATTCCGTCATTGGAGGCGTCCACCTCGACCACGAATTGGCGTTGTGGGTCAGGCATGGTGAGGATGGGAGCCGAGGTGAAGCGTCGCTTGAGAGTCTGGCAGGATCTCTGCTGCAGGTGACCAATGGAACTGCACCTGGGAGGACGTAAGAGCATGAAGAGGAGCAGCTATTGCGCTAAAGCTTCTGATGAACCGCCTGTAGAAGTTAGCGAACCCTAGGAACTGCTGAACCTTCTTGCGGCTATCAGGTGTAGGCCACTCAGCCACAGCGCTCACTTTAGCCGGATCCATCTGTACTTTTCCAGGGGCTACGATGAAGCCCAGGAAGAAGACAGTGTCGGCATGGAAAGCACTTTTCTCTGCTTTGACATAGAGCTGGTGCTCTAACAGTCTTTTCAAAACCTTGAAAACATGAACTTGATTGAGATCAGGAGAATAAATCAGAATGTCATCCAAATAAACATAAACAAAGTGATCAAGAAAGTCTCTTAAAACATCATTAATCATGGCCTGAAATACTGCAGGAGCGTTCGTGAGACCAAATGGCATAACCAAATATTCGTAGTGGCCACTTGGGGTATTGAACCCCGTCTTCCACTCGTCCCCTTCTCTTGTGTGGATCAGGTGGTACGCGTTGCGAAGATCCAGCTTGGTGAAGATCCTTGCCTGTTGGAGCTGGTCAAAAACAGAGGACATAAGAGGAAGAGGATAGCGGTTCTTAATGGTGATGTTTCAGTGTAGTCTGTCATTGCCTGCTTCTCTGGTCCTGAAACCGAGTACAGGCGGCCCTTGGGAATGTTTGAACCAGGAAGCAGCTCAATGGCACAATCGTATGGTCGATGTGGTGGAAGAGACATGGCTTTATGTTTGTTAAATACCTTCCGAATGTGATGGTAGCAGGAAGGTACTGAACTCAGGTCTGGGTACTCCGAGTCTGTGGTAGAATCAGCAGAGACAACATTAAACACTGCTGCTTTTTGTCCCCAGGTAGATGGGTTAATACACTCCCCGGCACAGTTTTCTCCCCACCCCCTGATCTTCCCAGATCTCCAATGTATGTGGGGGTTGTGGCGATACAACCATAGCTGTTCCAGAATCAGAGCATGAGTGAGTGAGTCACTGTGATCATCAATCTCTAACTGCACAGGTTCAGTGACATGGGTAATGGAGAACAGTCTTTCTCCGTGAAACTGAGTCTGGAGCTGAGAATTGACTCACCACCACTGATTTCTTGGCTGGGCAAACAGCGACAAGATGACCCGACTCCCTGCAGTAGAAACAATGGCCTTCCAGCTGCCGTTTCCGTTGCTCTTCTTGAGTCAGCCGGGTCCTACGCAGCTGCATGGGCTCTCCTTCTGGAGGGAACTGGCAGCGCTGCTCTGGCGATGAAGTCGACCTGTACGGTGGCTGTGAATGTGGGATCTTCTCCCTTGTCGCTTCACCTCTGCTCCGTTGCTGTCTGAGCTGACTCTTCCGGTTGTCAGTTCTGATGGCGAGCGCGATGAGCGAATCTAAATCCATCGGTAAATCTAATGGAATGAGGAGGTCTTGAATTGGAGCAGCCAGCCCCTTCAGGAACACATCTTAAAGTGCTGTGTCATTCCACCCGCTTTCTGCAGCCAGTGTGCGAAAGCGGATGGCGTAGTCGCATATGGTGTCACCGTCTTGTCTCAACCCGCTTAGCTCCTGTGCCTTCTCCCGGCTGGTTGTGACAGGATCAAAAGTCTTGTTCATGGTGGCCTCGAAACTCATGAGAGAGCTGCACAGAGGTGAGCTACGAGCCCATTCTGCAGACGCCCAGGCTTTGGCTCTGCCAGTCATGTGGGAGATCATGAATGCGATCTTGGATTGGTCAGTGGAAAAAGAATGCGGGGTTAGTTCGAAATGAATAGAACAGTCAATGAGGAATGTTTGGCATAATCCCATTTCCCCAGAATATGGTGCTGGTGGCACAAACTCACTGCCAGCCCCCACAACCGGCGTTCTCTGTACTGGCACAGTAACGGCTGTAGGAAGCAGAGTCACGGGGATTGGTGGAGCTGCTTGTGCTGGTGGGGCTGCCAGGGCTGGTGGAGCTGCTTGGGCTGGTGGAGCTGCTTGGGCTGGTGGAGCTGCTTGGGCTGGTGGAGCTGCCTGGGCTGGTGGGGCAAGGTGGTTAGTTAATCCCTGGAGCTGGGCTGAAAGGTGTGCCAGATGGGAGGCCATTGCTGTCTGAAACTCCTTCTGACGAGTTAGACGGGCTTCTTGGGCTCTGAGGATCTCCACCAACTGTCCAATCTCAGCTTAGTCCATACTGGCCTAAGTGTTCTGTCAGGACCTGGGCTAGAAAGAGGACTCAGATGCAGAGCAAGTAATGATTCACAGGCTTTTATTTTGGAAATCCCAGCGTCAAAAAGGAGTGACAAACAAATAGGCTGTGAAACAAGACAACCTGACAGTATTCTATCTAAATAAAGAGAAACTCACAAATGAAAACCACACCAATGGCGGGAACAAAATCACTCTCTACGAGGCAAAAATAAAAGGCTGCAATAAACTACACTGAAAATACCAGGTAAAAAGGTACAACAGAAAATCACTCAAAAAAACGGAGGAACAAGGCTATGAAACAGCGAGACTAAACTACACTTGAAAAAGTTAACAAACATAAATTCACTCTTCTTGAGGCTATGAATAAACAGAAAGAAAAAAACAATATGAATACAAATACTTAGACTGTGGCAAGGACAAAGGGCTTGGGTGCACGGCAGAACGAAACACTTGGGCACAAGACAAAGGGAGACACTGACTTATATGCACACACACGGGTAATGGGGAACAAGTGGAAACAATCAGGGATCAGGGGAGACGTCAGACTTGGAACACATGAGGAAGGGCAAGTGACCTGAAACGAGAGGAGAGTAAGACTTTCAAATTAAAACAGGAAGTTCACGAGACAAAAACACAAGACAAGACAAAACCTCACCACTGTGTGACAGTGCGCTTGTTTGCTGGTTTTATTTGTTCTGAGGATGAAAACCTGACTTTAAATTATCTTTGAGAATAACTAAATAAAGTTATTTTTAAAGTCAAAAGTCTCTCTCTCTCTCTCTCTCTCTCAATTCAATTTCAATTCAAGTGACTTTATTGGCATGACTGTATACAATACAATGTTGCCAAAGCATCTTAATACAAGTTATAACGGTAATAATAAACATATATAGATAATAAAAAATAAAACAATATTAAACAATAATATACAATAATAAATCAACAATAGCAAAAGAAAAGGGCATGGAGAACAAGAGGGGCTATGGAATGTAGGTAAGAGTAAGATAAGACATCGATATACAGTATATAACATGTTGAATATTGACTAATCAGCCATGTGTGACAGGGTGCTCACAGAGTTACGGAGCTCATGGCAGGCTGTTACATATCTTGCTGCCAGTCTACAGCAGTCCTCCCTCTCTCCCAGTAGGACCGGAAGTTGCTCTGGGTTTCTCAGAAATCTGGATATATTTTGGTAAAATATTGGTCTCTGAAACCTTCATATTTGTTGCAGTGAGTAAGGAAGTGTAGCTCTGTCTCTACTGCTCCCTGATCACAGTAGGAACACAACCTCTCTTCTCTGGGTAGCCAGGTCTGTCTGTGCTGGCTTACCTCCACTGCCAGGTGGTGCTCACTCAGTCTGTACTTAGTCAGTGTTCTCCTCAGTTTGGTGTCAGACACTGTGGTCAGGTAGGCTGCCACAGTGTACTGTCTGTTTAGGGATACATAGGTTTCCATTTTGTTCTGGGATTCTATTAGTTCTGTACAATAATCTATGTATTTTTATTTTTCTTTCATCATAATTTGGTTGGATCTTATGTTCTGAGGTGGTCGTGGTGTAATGATCTGAATGGTTGATGGTTCGCTCAGCCTCAGGGCCAGCAGGCAGAGGGGACTCCCTTGTAGGTTCAACTCCTGGCAGCATAGGGCTTTGTAAGAAAAGGAGAGTGGGTCACTTGTTTTGATATGATGCCAGAAAATTAGGGCTCGTTTTTGAATATTTAACAGTAGAGGATATTGGCCTAATTCAGCTCTGCATGCAGAGTTGGGAGTTCTTCTCTGCACCTGGAGGATATTTTTGCAGAACTCTGCATGTAGGATCTCGATGGGATGTTTGTCCCATTTTGTCCAGTCCTGTTGAGTTTGTGGACCCCACACCTCGCTACCATATTATGCAATGGGTTCGATGATTGATTTGAATATTTTGAGCCAGGTTCTAATTGGTAGTTTGGTGTTCATTGATTTCTTAATAGGTATCGATAGGGTTGTTTCCTATTGTGAAACTGGTGTTGCTTCTCTGTAGTCTGGACCTTTTCTGAAAGATGAGCACTTTGGTTTTGGGTTGGTTGACTGTCAGGGCCCAGGTTTGACAGTATTTTTCCAGTTGTGATAAGTGTTGCTGTAACCCTTGAGGTATCTGGATGACAACACATTCTGATTTTTGAGTTTACTTAGTTTAGACTGAACCATAATTAATTGTTTCTCCTTATGTAAGTTAAGGAATGCAGACAGAGTGAGACCCATAGCCCCAAGGGGTCTAGAGTGGTTTTCCAACTGTGTCAGTGTAAATGGTTAGCCATCATAAAGTACTAAACCTGAGGTGGGCCCGTATGCCAAATGGTGGGAGATGCCCAAACGTTAATGTTCCCATAGAAAGATAAAGGGGTCAATTTGAGGAGAAGACCTTAGGGTGACCACAGCTGAGCTAGATTAGCTAGGGTGAGGAGCAGGGAGACAGGCCAACTCCTCTTTTGGTTTATGGACTAATTTCCCAAAAATGACCAATGAGAAGAAGTGGGCAGGTACTGGAGAAGGGTCTCTAAAAACCCTTGCACAGGAAGAGACAGGGGGGTGGTATTTGGTGGATCTCCAAAGAGTTGGATCTCCGAGAGAGCAGAGGGCAAAGCATTTTGGCATGGCTTTTGCCATAGATTGGAGAAAATCAGAATGCGGCAGCTTCTGATCCGGACGCAGGGCTCAAGGTCTGTTTCAATAAAGATTGCTCTCTTCCACTCAGCCTTGCCTCCGCAGAATTCTTTTATCAACATACTACACGCCGACACCTTTGAGGACCGAGCCCAGAAACCACACCCTCCTATTGTGGGGGACAGCAGGACCAAGTCATTAGCATAAAGGAGAGATTTTATTTCAGTGTCTTGTAGTTTCATTCCAGGTGTAGGGGAATTTTCTATTTGTTTTGCCAATTCATTATATATTAAATAGTGTGGGGCTGAGGTTACGGCCTTGTCTTACTCAACATTTCTGGAAGAAAGATTCTGTTTTCTTTGTCCCAATCTTAATTGAGCATTTTCGATTAGTATACATTGATTTGATCAACTTGTATACTTTTCCTCCAATACCACTTTCGATTAGTTTAAAGAAAAGGCCATTGTGCCAGATTGAATCAAAGGCTTTTTGAAAATCCACAGAGCAAGCATATATTTAGGGTTCTAACCCCGAAGGGGTACCCTTCTAAGATTGTGCTGGTTTATTATTAGGGTTCTAACCCCGAAGGGGTAGAACCCTTCTAAGATTGTGCCGGTTTATTATTATTATTTGTTGTCTGCTGCTTGAGCTCAAATTCCCGTGAGCTGGAATGCGCCAGAAACTTGAAACTTGGCCCAATGATTGGAAATGATGTGCATCAACTTTTATTAAAACATGAGCCCAGTCAGCCAGATGGTGGCGCTGTAACGAAGGCTTGAAAATGCGTTTTTGGGAAGGCCACGCCCCTCACACCGTAAGTCCGACTGACTTGAAATTTGACACACAAGTCCGGCTCCATGTGCTCTACAAAAAAGCCTCTTGGACCATGAAGCTCCGCCTACTTAGATTTTTTGCTAATTAGCATAATGTGAAAAACAGTAAAATGAATAGAACTTTTGAAAGATTGACTGTATCGATACCAAATTTGGAATACGGCTTTGGGGGTTGACAAGACATATTTCTACTATAAATGAGCTAGATTGGTCAAAAAACATGGCCGCTACGGACCAATGTATCTTCGTAATGGGCGGGGCTAAGAAATCATTGGCCATAACTCCCAGACCCTTTGCCCTATCATCACAAAACTTGGTGGGTAGGTTCACAACTGTACTGGGAGTCTGCCAACCAAAGCATGTGGAGCTCAACCTATAGGGGGCGCTATAAATGCTACACATGCGTATCTCAAAGACCATTGGACGGAATTCCACCAAATTTGGTATGCATTCTCTAGGGGCGAGTATTAACCAATATCTTGAGTGCCATGTTGATTGGTGAAAGTGGGCGTGGCCTATTCGTCATTAACCATCATTGTTTGCGTTTTATTCATTTATGGCGAGCTGGAAGGACCCAGAGACATGAAACTTGGCATGTTGAGTATAAATGACATCCAAATGCTGCTCCAAAAATTTGATCCCAATCCGTCAGATGGGGGCGCTATAACACAGGGTGTGAACTTCGAAAGGCTCTCCCTGCGAAGCCATAAGTGCTACTGACTTGAAATTTGTCAGACACGTCCTCCTGATAGCCCTCTACAAAAGACCCTCTTGCACCATGAAAGCCGCTATTACAGATTTTTTGCTAATTTGCATAATTTTAAAAACAGTAAAATGAATAGAACTTTTGAAAGATTGACTCTATCAACACCAGATTTGGTATACGGTTTAGGGGGATGAAAAGACACATTTCTCCTATAAATGAGTCCGATTGGTCAAAAACGGACCAATGTATTGTCGCAATTAGCGGGGCTTAGAAATGATTGGCCATAACTCCCACACCCTTTGCCATATCATCACAAAACTTGGTGGGTAGGTTCAAACAAGTACTGGGAATCTGCCTACCAAAGCATCTTGAGCTCAACCTGTAGGGGGCGCTATAAATGACATTAGCATGTAGCTGAAAACCCAATTTGGAGAAATCTGGGGCTTATCATGCCTATGTCTTGCACAGATCGTTGAGGGACACGGCAGCCGGTGTCATCAACCGCGGTGGATGAGGGTCAGGGTGGCTGGTTTGGGGCAAAAGAGGTTAGAACCCGGGGATTGCCGCTTGCGGCTATATTTTTAATTATTTTTTTGGACATATGTATCATTTAGAGTGTGTAGTGTAAGAATATGGTCTGTGGTTCTAAATTTAGGTAGGAATCCAATTTGGTTTCTGCTTAATACTTCCTGTACGAGTGAGAACCGCGGAGTCTGAATTCTGTCCTGAGCTCCCGGTTCCAGTCTGTCTCCAGCCAGTACAATCGACATTTTGTAAGTACTTAAGAAGTTTGTCTCTGCGCGACTACAGCAAGCAAACAAAAAGATCTCTGACCTCAAGGATGATATTCGACGACTCTCCGATGAACTCCAGAAGAAAGAATCACTGCTATCCAACTTCAGGGATGTAGCATCCGTACAGTCCAAAGAGATCACTTCGCTCAGTGCAATCCTCCGGGACACGGTTGCTTGGGACCCAGCTACTGGCCCACAACTCTCCTCTTGCTCAACACCCAAGCAGCTGCCGTGGACAGAGGTCTTGGTCCGCGGTCGAAAGTGGGACCCTGATGGGTCTGTTTCTCTGCCTGGCCTGAACCTCTCAAATGGCTTTGCATTCCTGTCGGCCGACAACCCTGCTCATCCAGATGACCCCCCTGCCGCTCCTCCACGCCTGATGACGATGCCCGCTGCTCCTCTTCCCCAGATGACGACGCCCCAGCTCCTCTTCCCCAGATGACGACGCCTGCTGCTCCTCTTCCCCAGATGACGGCGCCTCCAGCTCCTCTTCCCCAGACGACGACGCCTCCAGCTCCGCTTTTCCCAGATGACGACACCTGCTTCTCCTCCGTGCTCGGCGGCGACTGTTATCCTTGATAAGCTTCCCGTCCTGCTACACTCTCTCCCGTCATCTATCAACTGAGTAATAGTTCATGTCGGATCCAACGACACGGCTCGTCGGCATTCGGAGCTGACTAAAAATGACTTTAACACCCTCTTCAGCTTCCTAAATAGCTGTGGAAAAGATGTCTGGCTCAGCGGACCTCTCCCAACTCAAGGCCCTGGGGATGGGCATTTCTCCAGAATCCTCAGTCTTAACACCTGGCTTCAGTCCACCTGCAGAATCCACAACATTGGTTTCATCGACAATTTCAACCTCTTCTGGAACAGTCCTTCCCTGTTCCGTACCAACAGACTTCACCCGAACAGTCCCGGTAGCACAGTATTAGCAAGTAACATCCAGCATGCTATCCAGAACGCTGCTCCGCGTGATTGACAGCTAACCTGCCCCGCCCCCCACCTGGAGCCTCCTTCTTCTTCTTCTCCTCGAACTTCTCTTGCAGCACACAGCACTGTGTCTCTCAGCAGCTCCCCCTGGGAGCCAACCCACGTACTGACACTCTCAATGGCTCAATGCCCCTACCATGGCCCACTGTCTCCTACTGGCTGCCACAAAGGTACTCCCACTGCTGTGATCAACTGGATTCCAATTTCCGTTGTTATTTCACATCACAAATCAATACACCTGCACAGGCGTAGTCGAACTGTTGATCACACTGTGCCTGTTATTCCAGCCAGATCAGCTAACACCAAACCTCACACCAGTAATCTAACCTTTGGGTTATTTAACATCGCTCACTGACCAACAAGGGACCTCTGCTCTTTGATCTACTGAATGACTGTAAATTTGATTTCTTTTGCCTGACTGAGACATGGCAGCAGCCTAATGATTTTTCACACCTTAATCAAACTATTCCTCCTAGTTTTGTCTACTCATCACAACCTCGTAACTCTGGCAGAGGGGGTGGCCTGGAGATACTATACAATCAAATATGGAAAGTGTCCTTGATCACAGTGCTTGTTTATCCCTCATCTGAGTCCATTTCTTTATAAATCAAGGGCCCAACTCCCACTATTCTAGCCACTATCTATCGACCATCCAAGCCGAGTAACGCCTTCCCACTGGAATTCTCAGCCTTCCTAACACCCCTATGCTCAGTGTCCCCAATCTTAATATTGCTAGGTGATTTTAATATCCACTGGGATAACACCAACAATATTTTTACAAAGGAATTTACCTCATGCCTTGACAGCTTTTGGCTACAGCAACATATTGACTTTCCAACACACTCCAAAGGACACATTCTCAACCTAATCTGCTGCTCTGGTGTAACCCCCCTAAACTGTTGTGCAGCAGATTTGCCCATCTCAGATCACAAGCTAATATCCTTTGATGTCATGCTAAGATTATCCAGGACAAACATGTCTCGCTCTATGTCTTTTCAAAACATCAAAGATATTGACTTGTCAGCCCTCTCTAATGGAATTGATGATTTTCCCAGCAGAGACAATTTGTCTACCACAGATGAACTGGTATCCCACTACAATCTTTGACTTCAGTGTCTGCTAAATACTCTTGCGCCTCTGAAAACAAGGTCTGTCTCCTTTGCCCTCTCTGCTCCTTGGTTTACACCAGTGCTACGCCAGCTCAAAACCAAAGGCCGTCGCCTGGAACGCCTTCATGGCAAAACTGGTCTAGCAGTTCACAAAGAAATGTATCACAATCATATACTCTAATACAAGGATGCTATTTCTCTAGCCAAAACCACATACTACTCAACATTAATCAGGACAGCGGATGGGAACACTAGAGCCCTATTCTCTACCATCAACAATATCCTGAAACCACCTGACGCACTACCTCCTCACCTACTCACAGCTGCACAGTGTGACAACTTCATGACCTTCTTCAATGCCAAAATTAAAAACATCCACCAGACACTGACTGCTTCAAATAACTCTACACCCTCTCTGCACTCTCTGCCTACATTCCCCATCAGCTCTCCACTTGCCAGTTTCAAACTGCCCACTGGCTCCGAAATAACCAGACTAATCTTCAAATCCAAATCATCTACATGCCAGTTAGAACCACTGCCCACCTACCTGGTAAAAAGCTGCATGCCAGCCTTGTCCTCTCTCATAACTGACATCATTCATTCTTCATTGACTTCTGGTGTTGTTCCATCATCACTAAAGACTGCTGCAATTACTACTATCAAGAAACCTGGTGCAGACCCAAATGATTTGAACAACTTCTGTCTCCGTCTCAAACCTACCATTTATCTCAAAAATACTCGAAAGAACTGTTGCAGCTACAACTACAACCTCTTCGAACAATTCCAGTCCGGCTTTCGTGCCCATCATAGCACTGAGACAGCCCTCGTTAAAATCACAAATGACCTCTTGATGGCATCTGACTCTGGCTTACTCTCCATCCTGGTTCTCCTTGACCTAAGCGCAGCCTTGGACACTGTCTCACATGACATCCTCCTGGGCAGACTGGCCTCCATTGGAATCACTGACATCCCTCTGGCCGGGCTGAAATCTTATCTCACTGGTCGCACACAATTTGTCCAACTCAAAAACCTAAGATCTCCCTCCTCTCCAGTCTCCAGCGGTGTTCCCCAGGGCTCTGTCCTTGGCCCCCTCCTGTTCACTATTTACCTTCTGCCCCTTGGAGACATTCTCAGGAAATTCCATATTCAATTCCACATACACACACAGACACACACACACGAACACACACACACACACACACACACACACACACACTCAAGAGAACTGCTATTGCAGGGGTGGTCATTGGGAGTGCCGGGATTTTTCCCGGTGGGCCGATCAATAATGGGCCGATGGACGGCCGTTTTTTATTTTACTTTACTTTTTATTTATTCTGCTGCGCCTTGCATTGGTATCTACCGTATATTACCAAATAACCGCAGGTTTCCCTTCAAAAGCTGGGTGTATTCTGATACATGACCGCCGGTTCCAAGTAAATGTCGGGTCTAATTCATATGTACTTTTTTTAATCAAGGAAGGAGACGCGACCTCTGACACAGCACGTTTATCTGCTTCGCCTTTTTCATGTGTTGTGCTCCTTTCTGTCAGTCAGCATCACACTGATGATCGCCATGGCCTGGTGCAGCAAAAAAATAAAAAGTACGACTTGAAATTCAAACTTTCTGTCTTAGAATATGCAGAGGAAAACTCGGGAGAAGCAGCTGCTAGACGTTTCTCTGTCAAAGAGAGTGAGAGATAAAACGGAGCTTCAGCGTCTTCAGCAGCAGGACCAGGCTGCCTGCTGGAGGGAGGAAGAAGGCCAGCGAGGAGCCTGAGATAAACATGCGGGAATGAGTTATCAGCAAACGGGCACGCCACGAGAGAGTGTCCCGCAAAATGATCAGGGTGATGGAGAAACAAATGTCCGCCACCGTGAGTGACAGCAGAGATGAGGAGTTTGCAGCGAGTGCTGGTTGGATAAATCGTTTCCTCTGCCGCAACAACTTCACTTGCAGAAGGATGCCAGAGAATTCACCGAGAAGCTGGTGAATTAATCCTGGATTTTTGAGAGGATGAAATTCAACACCTGTACCAAATTGCCGCCTGGTCTGTTCAGTGATTTAAACAAATAAACGATACTAATAAAAAACTATACAGCTGCCTGCATAACGACGCCCAGCAGCAGCCAGTCCATCCGGTCAGTGTGGCTGGCCGCTTCTGAAATATTTCAAAAAGCGACAGCGGGTGTTGACTGGCTCTATTTGACCGTCACCATGGCAACGCGTTCTCATGTTTGTCAACATTGTGACCACCGCAGCAGCGCCACCTCACACACACTGAGCTATAATGTATAATAATATGCACATTATTATACACTTGTGCAGTGCCCGTAGGAAATATGTGTTCCTATAGAAAAGTGAGAGGTTAAGAAGCACTTTCACTGATGGCCAAATCAGGCTGTTTGAAGGTGGAATGTCGGGGATATTCAGGTTTGTTATGAAATCCGATATTCCAGGGTATAATTGTTCGTTTTTAACTATTTTTGATTTTGCCATTATATTTCACCTTACAAACTATTTACTTGGTGTGATTATTTTCAGCACAAGCTCACATGTATGACTGTACAGTTATTTTTTCATTTTGACATGTTGTATTAACACAAGAGACCTAAAATCACAAAAAACATAAAATCTGAGTAGAAAAAGTTATTTTTTACTGTGAAAACCACAAATATGTTAAACAAACCATTTTTTATTACTTATAATGCAAATATAAATTGTTGTTTGCTGAATATGTGCATACACTTTGAAAAATGAACAAAGTTCTGTTTAACTATTTACATTTAAATGCAGGCAATGCTCAGGTCTGCCTGAGCTCCTTCCAGCTGAATGAAGAGCTGCACTGCCTGCTGCAAATTCAGCTTCTTCTGTTTTGACTCATTAAACAAAAAACCGACTCCACTACACACTAAACACACGACACCAAACACTTCATAACACACTACTATACACTCCAAGAACGCTAAATGTCAATATCACTGTCTGTACACCGGCCGCCGTTGCCTGTCAATCATCCGCCGACGTCCCTCCCACAACTTCCTGTTCCTCTACAACCAAACTTGCTGCTTGAACACTTTCGTGACAAAAGCCCATTTTTACTGTTTCTTCTGCACCAAACACAAAGCAAACGTGACGGCAATGTTCACGAAAAAGTGTGGTGGACATTATTTACCCCAAGTCCGGTTTTGGACGGGTCGGTGCGTCCGGTCCGTCAGTGGCTAGCGGCTAGCCGCTAGCTACACACGAACATCCACAGATTCTGATTCCACTTTGTTTTTCCGCGTGTCTCCGCATCTCCTCAGACCCGAACAGACCGGCCCGGTCTTGTTTAGTCTCATTAATCCACAACAGTCAGTTTAGATCATGCACAGAACAGAACGGGAGCGAACCGCCGGCTAACTCCCGGCCCAGCTGCAGGTATAAATCCGCTCTCCTCAGACCCGAACAGACACGGTCCGGTCTCGTTTGGTCTCATTAATCCACAACAGTCAGTTTAGATGCACAGAACAGAACTGGACCGAACCGCTGTCTAACTCCCGGTGCAGCTTCCGCTGCCGCAGGTATACATCCGCTTGTTTCTTAATGTGTGTCGTAGTCCTGAGCTCTGCAGTGACTGGCTCTAACGCGCATGTCACTGTAGGGGCTCCGATAGACTATGCTCCAGAGTGTATAAAGCATTTATGAAATAATTCATTAACGGCATCATTGTAATCCAAAAAAATCCGCATGGCACACCCTTGAACCAAGCAGCAGCTATGTTGAAACTCTCAGGTCAGTCTGATCCTGATCCGCAGAGATATTTCACACACACACACACACATACATACATACATACACACACACACACACACACACACACACACAGACAGACAGAGATTCCTTGCTTTTATAGAGAGATGATTTTCACAATTTTCCAGGCTCAGCCTTCCCTAGCCTCCATTACCCGCCGCCCATGAGTATAGGCACAAACAGGTTGTGTTCCCTCCACTACATGCACCACTGCCTGAAACAGAGTATTTTCTTCAATCTTGAGTTGTGTTCCGCTCAAATTTGCCTGATTAAAAATGTTATCACTACAAAAATGCAGTCAATTTGATCAGTCTGACCTGAAATTCCAGAGCTTTGTCCTCAGAGAGGTTATCAACAGACAATTGAGATCTGGGAAATGTGAAAATGTTCCTGAATGTTTGGTGCGAATGTAAGTATACAGGTATGCATGTTTTCCTTTTAGTATGATAATTAAGGAGAGCGCTAACAAGCAGTATTATGTGACTAAATGGCTGGTGACCACTCATTTAGCATGATAGGTAAGTAGAGAGCATAGGCTAAGCTATTAGCCTTGGATTGTCAGGTGATGTTGTGATGAAGCTTGCTTCCTCACTTCCA
>CAEMYA010000662.1:292915-338739 GCA_903131615.1 Diplodus sargus | reverse complement strand
AACAGGGATCTGAAAATAAGATCTGCAGCTTTACCAATGTGACAGGAAATGAGATCACAGCTGTTGTACAGCAGTAGACATTGGAACAGACCAGATAATGTGTGAAAGACAAATCTTGGGGGCTGATTTATGTGCTGTCTTTCTTTGTCAAACCGTCACACAACATAAAACATGTAAATAAAGGCCTGAACACTGAGTTTATCTGCTCTACGATACGGTGCTAACATGCTAACCAGCATACTACTAACAGTATAAAGATAACCTCTGAATATCACAAGTAAAAATATCATCAATGCGTAACATTATTTTGTTCACAGGAACTGAACATCCACCGTGTTGGAGCCGGTCCTGGATGCTGCTTTGTAAACTAACTTCTGCTAAGATTTGGCACTGAAACTGACTCGACCTGAACTTTGTGCTGTGTGTATGTTAAGATAAAACACCTTTACCTGATCGTTTTGTATGATTCTGGGCCTAATCAGCTTCACTTTGTTATACAATGCTGCTGCTTTATTTTACAGGTCTTCCACTTGGATCGTCAGCTGGTGAGAGTTAAAGGGCACAGCAGCCATTAAATGTCGAGTTAAGGCTCTTTTTCATGTTGGTCTTGATGCCTCTCAGCCTGGTCTTGCGTTCTGATGTGTTTGAGCTCAGTGTCTTTTTAAATTGTCTTCTTGTAGTTGATTTGTGTCTTTTTTTCAAACTTTGTTTTTTCTAATCAAATAAATTGTTTCTCATTATGAATTTAATTCTCATGCTGTTGTCCAGCAGAGGGCAGCATACATCCACCTGTATTAAATGCAAAGACAGTGTTTCAGACGGCAAAATCAGTGCCTGCTTTGTTCTACTTCTGTGTAAAGCCACGGACCAATTGTGTCAGAAACAGCTGAGAAATCCCAGATTTTCTGATTAATCTACCATGAGATTTTAGTCTCTTTCCAGCTGTTTCTTGGTGCAGTGGTAGAAACTGTCAAGGACGGCGCCTTGTCACCTCTGTGTATCTTCTGCTTGACCTGAAGTCCCTCCTCATCTTCCATATGCAGAGGATCAGCACTGAAACAACGACGAGTAAAATGACCAGTAAAACAACCAGAGCCCAGATGTAACCTGAGTGAGGGACACTGGAGCAGACTGGAGAGAGAGAGACAGGAAGTGTACACAAAGAGGGAAATTATTGTAATTTATTTCCTTGTTGTAAGAGGATGTGTCTCATGAGGTTTGAATGATACATAAAACCTGGTGAGTGTTACATTAACAAACTTCCTCTTACATTTTAAACTGCTGTGAGGAAAACATCTGTGTTGTAAAATTTAAGCTATGACTAAGGTGGAATTTGAGTCTTTATGAACCGTACCTGCAGCTGGCGGCAGGTTGGCGGTTTTAGGGAAAGATGATGTGGGGATGAAAGTTATTGAACTGAGGTTTAAACGCTGCGTTGTTGGTGTGGAGGCTGATGGGACTGATGCTGAAAAATGTGGAGGAGTCCGCTTTGGTTTGGACGGATCTGTGGACAATGAAAAGACAAAGAAATAACAAGATGCTGAATAGATGCAAAGAAATCCACCATGTTGGAATAAGTGTAAATATATACAAATATAACAAAGTGTGGGAATACCAGCTGTATTCCAGGCTCTTATTAATGACATCCTCCCAGATGTGCTAAAGCTCTTTATGTTTGTCAGTCTAGACGACATGTTGATTTTCTCACGCTCCATGGAAGAACACGTCCAGCAGGTAGTTTTGGTCCGACAGAGATTGCTAGAGAATAAACCGTTTGTCACTCCCCAGCGGGAAACTTCCTGGGCTACATCGTGGTGCAGGGGCAGCTCCATCGGACCCCAACAAAATAAGAGCATTGGAGGAGTAGCCCATGCCTTCTTCCTGTTGACAGCTGCAACGTTTCTTGGGTTCCGCTAATTTCTACTGGGGATTCATCCATAACAACAGCAGAGTGGCTGCCCCCGTCACCCAGCTTACCTTGACCTGTACCCCCTTCATTTGGTCCCCTGAGGCAGAGTCAGCCTTCCTTAGGCTCCTGAGGCAGTTCAATCATGCCCCAGTTCTCAAGCACCTGGATCCCAGGTTGCAGTTCATGGTTGAATTTGACACCTCAGATTCTGATGCAGGAGTGGTCCTCTCTCATCCATCCCTGAGCCTTCTTCTTACGGCGCCTCTCCGGCAGAAAGGAATTGCGACGTTGTTAATAGAGAGCTGCTGTAGCATCACTGGCTGGAGGGTTCCCAACAGCTCTTTATTACATAGACTAACAACAACAACCCCTCCTATCTACGCTCTGCAGTATGACTGAACTCCAGGCAGGCCCACTGGTCCCTCTGCTTGAGCCGATTTAACTATACCCTCTTCTACCACCCTGGCTCCTGAAATGGCAAGCCTGATGCCCTATACCGACTCTTCTCACAGGATTCGTCACGCTCAGATCCTGAACCAATCATGCCTTCTTCTAGGATTTTTGGGGCAGCCTTCTGGGAGATAGAAAGACTGGTGAGGGAGGCTCAGCAAGTCAATCCAGAACCTGGTTCCGGTCCCAACAACTGCCTGTTTGTACCTGAGGCGGTATGTTCGCAAGTACTTAAGTGGGAGCATTCCTCCAAATTAACCTGCAATCCCAGAGATCAATACACTCAGTTGTTCCTGCATCAACACTTCTGGTGCGGGACTTATGAAGGATGTCAAGGAGTTTGTGGCAGCCTGCACTGGTTGTTCTTGGAACAAGACCTCGCATCGTTGGTCTCCTCCACACTCTTCAACAGTGACTGTCTCTTTGCCACTCTCTCATAAAGCCTTGACTAGCCCAGGGAACAGTTGTTCTATGCAGAGTCTCTCCCAGCTCAGCTGCTGAAGCTTTTAATTCCTTCACAGTAGTCATAGGTGTCTTGGTGGACTCCCTCACTGGTCTCCTTCTTGCACAGTTACTCAGTTTGTGAAGACAGTCTGTTCCAGGTAGATTTACACATGCGCTGTATTCCTTTCATGTCTTGATGATGGATTTAACTGAGCTCCTCTACAGTACATGAAAAGGATCAGCAGAAAAACAACGAACAGTAAAACAACCAGAGGCAAGACATAACCTGGTTGAGGGACACTGACTGGGAGGGGATAGAGAAAAAGAGAGAGAGGTAGAAAATGTGTCTCATGTGGTTTGCATGATTTATAAAACCTGGTGAATGTTACGTCCTTAAACTTCTTCTTGCTCTCTACACTTCTGTGAGGAAAACATCTTTGTTGTAAAATTTAAGGATTGACTTGGAATTTGATGGTCAGCAGTCTTTATGAACTGTACCTGCAGCTGGCCGCTGGTTGGAGTTTCTAGTGAAAGACGACGAGTTGATGAAACTTATTGAACTAAGGTTTAAACTCTGCGTTGTTGGTGTGGAGGCTGATGGGACTGATGTTGAAAAAGGTGGAGAAGTCTGGTTTGGTTTGGATGGATCTGTGGACAATGAAAAGACAAAAAATAAGGTACTACTGATGCAGAGAAATCCATCATGTACGAACGAGTGTAAATATATACAAATATAACAAAATGTACGAATACAACATAATCAGTCAGGTGTGAAAAACAGTAAGTGTCGTGATTACAAGCATAAATCATACACAACGAACATAATGGACATAAGCCTTTAATGTTTGTTAATTTATCATTCAGCTAATTATGATGATTTGATTTTTGCTGTTTTACCTCTCCGGGAACCATCACCTTATTGAGGTGGAGAGGTTTGCGTGTCCCAATGAAGCTGGGAGCTAGGTTGTCAGGGGCCATGTGCTCCCGATAGGGTCTCCCAAGGCAAATTGTTCTCAGGTGAGGGGCCAGACGAAGTATGGCTCATGATACCCCATGAGAAATAGAGGTGTGAGGCGAGAGAACCTGCCCGGAGGAAGCCCGTTCCCCACGTCTGGAGCCAGGCCAGGACGGAGGGCCCATGAGCGAGCGCCTGGTGGCCGGGTCTGCCATGGGGCCCGGCCGGGCGCAGCACGAAAGAGCAACATGGCACTTCTCCCTCCCCCATCCCGTGGACCCACCATCTGCAGGAGAAACCGCTGGGGTCGGGTGCGCTGCCATATGGGTGGCAGTGGTGGTGACGGGCCTCGGCAACCCAGACCTGGGCTGCAGAGGCTGACTCTGGGGACGTGGAATGTCACCTCTCTTGGGGGGAAGGAGCCGGAGCTGCAGTGTTGTTTTTGGCAGCCATTTCTGATTTAGTCTTAGTCTGTTGGACTAAAATACTTTTTGAATAAACAGTTGAAATATGCCGATATGTGCTGTTTTTTTATTGTATACGTTGTGGTTTTGTACACTTAAATTGTTCAATAAAGAAAAAAAAGTGAGAGCGAATTTGTCTTCAAAATAAGAGCTTTACATTGCACCCTATTTGAGTTTAGAACAGGTTTCTTAGCGGGGGGCTTTTAATTTGAAAGCAGCGACCTTTCCCAGCCTGCTGCTACAACAGCAAGCGGACAACGAAGATAGAGACCGAGGAGGCGCTGCATCTCCCGGAACTCAGCGGCTGTCCAGTTGCTACACAAACATTAAGCAGAAATGTCAGGCATTTTGGACGTATGACAGAACACCAACTAAAATTTACGTCCATTCTCGTCTAGTCAAAGAAAACTCACACACGTCTCGTCATGTTTTAGTCATCAAAGAGCCATGTTTATCTCGTCACCGTCTCGTTATCTTCATGAAAAAAAGGGACGTCAAAGAAATAATTTCGTCATCATCATCGTTGACAAAAACAACACTGCGGAGCTGGTGAGGGAAGTTGAGCATTACTGGTTGGATCTGGTGGGGCTTGCCTCCACGCACAGCATTGGCTCTGGATCCAAACTCCTGGATAGGGGCTGGACACAATTCTTCTCCGGAGTTGCCAAAGGTGTGAGGCGCCGGGTGGGTGTGGGGATACTCACAAGTCCCCGGCTGAGCGCTGCCATGTTGGACTTTACCCCGGTGGACGAAAGGGTCGCCTCCGTACTCCTAAGGATGGGGGGAAAACTCTGACTGTTGTCTGCGCATATGCACCGAACAGCAGTTCGGAGTATGCGGCCTTCTTGGAGGTCCTGGCTGGGGCACTCCGTAGTCTTACTGGGGGACTTCAACGCGCACGTTGGCAATGACGGAGATACCTGGAGGGGTGTGATTTGGAGGAACGGCCTCCCCAATCTGAACCCGAGTGGTGTTCTATTATTAGACTTTTGTGCTAGTCACAATCTGTCTATAATGAACACCATGTTTATCTCATCACCGTCTCGTTATCTTCATGAAAAAAAGGGACGTCAACGAAATAATTTCGTCATCATCATCATTGACGAAAACAACACTGCAGAGCTGGTGAGGGGAGTTGAGCATTACTGGTTGGATCTGGTGGGGCTTGCCTCCACGCACAGCATTGGCTCTGGATCCAAACTCCTGGATTGGGGCTGGACACAATTCTTCTCCGGAGTTGCCAAAGGTGTGAGGAGCCGGGTGGGTGTGGGGATACTCACAACAGTCCCCGGCTGAGCGCTGCCATGTTGGACTTTACCCCGGTGGACGAAAGGGTCGCCTCCCTACTCCTAAGGATGGGGGGAAAACTCTGACTGTTGTCTGCGCATATGCACCGAACAGCAGTTCGGAGTATGCGGCCTTCTTGGAGGTCCTGGCTGGGGGACTTCAAAGCGCACGTCGGCAATGACGGAGATACCTGGAGGGGTGTGATTTGGAGGATCTGAACCCGAGTGGTGTTCTATTATTAGACTTCTGTGCTCGTCACAATCTGTCTATAATGAACACCATGTTCGAGCACAAGGATGCTCATAAGTGTACATGGTACCAGAGCACCCTAGGTCAAAGGTCAATGATTGATTTTGTGATCGTATCATCTGATCTTCGACAGTCTGTTTTGGACACTCGGGTGAAGAGAGGGGCAGAGATGTCAACTGTTCACCACCTGGTGGTGAGTTGGGTCCGGTGGCAGGGTAAATCCCTGGACAGACCTGGTCAGCCAAAACGAGTAGTGCGGATAAGCTGGGAACGTCTGGGGGAAGCCCCTGTCCGAGAAGCCACAGGCATCCACAGGGATGCTAGAGCTTCTTTAGCATCCCTGTGGAGGCTGGGGATATCGAACCTGAATGGACGATGTTCAAAGCTTCCATTGTTAAAGCTGCAGCTGTGTCCTGTGGCCATAGGGTCTTAGGTGCCTCAAGGGGCGGCAACCCTCGGACAACATGGTGGACACCGGTGGTCAGGGAAGCCGTCCGACTGAAGAAGGAGTCCTTCAGGGACATGTTGTTCCGGGGGACTCCTGAGGCAGTTTAGGGGTACCGATGGGCCTGAGGGCAGCAGCCGCAGCTGTGGCAGAGGCAAAGCAGCGGGTGTGGGAGGAGTTCGGTGAGGCCATGGAGAAGGACTTTCGGACTGTCCCCAATCCTGTTTGTGATATACATGGACAGGATTTCATGTGGTATGGAGGGGTTACAGTTTGGTGGCCTTAAGATCTCATCTCTGCTTTTTGCAGATGATGTGCTCTTGATGGCATCATCAGCTGTAGATCTACAACGCTCACTGTATCAGATTGCAGCTGAGTGTGAAGCAGCAGGGATGAGGATCAGCACCTCTAAATTTGAGGCCATGGTTCTCAGTAGGAAACTGGTGAATTGCCTTCTCCAGGTGGGGAATGTGTTCTTGCCCCAAGTGAAGGAGTTCAAGTACCTCTGGGTTTATTTCACAAGTGAGGGGATGATGGGGCGTGAGACTGACAGGAGAGTCGGAGCAGCGGGTGCGGTGTTGCATGCGCTTCAGCGTATGGTTGTGACAAAAAGGGAGCTGAGCTGGAAGGCAAAGCTCTCGATCTACCAGTCAATCTTCATCCCTACCCTCACCTATAGTCATGAGCGATGGGTCATGACCGAAAGAATGAGATCGAGGGTACAAGCGGCCGAAATGGGTTTTCTTCGCAGGGTGGCTGGGGTCTCCCTTAGAGATAGGTAAGTAGCTCAGCCATCCAGGAGGGACTCGCAGTAGAGCCGCTGCTCCTTTGTGTGGAAAGGATTCCCCAGTCAGAGTTAGCCAATGTGGCCGGGGAAAGGGAAGTCTAGGGATCGCTACTGAAGCTGCTGCCCCTGCGACCTGATTTTGGATAAGCGGTTGACAATGGATGGATGGATGGATGTTTTACTGAAAAGTAAGAAGGTACCTATAACTTCATCAACTTCATCATTCATTAAATTTTATTTAAATAAATGAAATGAAACAATGCAAATAGAGATGGGGGACTTTATGTCATCTAAAATTCAGTAAGCTGGATCTACGAAATGCCTACCACTTGTCCCAGATTCGGAAGGAAGACGAGAGGAAGACCGAATTGAAAACACTCCTGGGCCACTTCCAATACCAAGTAATTCTCTCTGGCTTGACCAACACACCAGCTGTCTTCCAGGCTCTTGTTAATGACATCCTCCCAGACGTGCTAAATCTCTTTATGTTAGTCTATCTAGACAACATGTTGATTTTCTCACGCTCGATGGAAGAACACGTCCAGCAGGTAGTCTTGGTCCTACAGAGACTGCTAGAGAATAAACTGTTTGTCAAGCCAGAGAAGTGTGAGTTTCACTCCCCAGTAGGGTACTTCCTGGGCTACAAGGTAGTGCAGTTACAACCGGATTCCGCCAAAATAAGAGCATTGGGGGAGTGGCCCATGCCTACTTCCTGTTGACAGCTGCAACGTTTCTTGGGTTCCGCTAATTTCTACTGGGGATTCATCCATAACAACAGCAGAGTGGCTGCCCCCGTCACCCAGCTTACCTCGACCTGTACCCCCTTCATTTGGTCCCCTGAGGCTAAATCAGCCTTCCTTAGGCTCATGAGACAGTTCAATAATGCCCAAATTCTCAAGCACCTGGATCCCAGGTTGCAGTTCATAGTTGAAGTTGACACCTCTGATTCTGATGTAGGAGCGGTCCTCTCTCAACACGACGTGTTCTTCCGAGGACTCCATCCCTTCTCACAGCGCCTTTCTTAAGCAGAAAGGAATTATGATGTTTTTAATAGAGAGCTACAGTGGCGTCACTGGCTGGAGGGTTCCCAACAGCCCTTTATTACATAGACCAACGACAAGAACTCTTCCTATCTACGCTCTGCCGTATGACTGAAATCCAGGCAGGCCCACTGGTCCCTCTGCTTGATTCGATTTAACTATACCATCTTCTACCGCCCTGTCTCCTGAAATGGGGAGCCTGAGGCCCTATACCTACTCTTCTCACCGGATTCGTCACCCTCAGATCCTGAACCAATCATGCCTTCTTCCAGGATTTTCGGGACAGCCATCTGGAAGATAGAAACACTGGTGAGGGAGGCTCAGCCAGTCACTCCAGAACCTGGTTCCGGTCCCACAACTGCCTGTTTGTACCTGAGGCAGTATGTTCGCAAGTACTTAAGTGGGAGCATTGCTCCAAAGTAACCTGCAATCCTGGAGATCAATACACTCAGCTATTCCTTCATCAGGTGGCGGGACTTATGAAGGATGTCAAGGAGTTTGTGGCAGCCTGCACTGTTTGTTCTTGGAACAAGACCTTGCATTGTTGGTCTCCTCCACACTCTTCAACAGTGACTGTCTCTTTGCCACTCTCTTGTAAAACCTTGACTGGTAATGAACCCAGGGAACAGTTGTTCTATGCAGAGTCTCTCAAAGCTCATCTGCTGAAGCTTTTAATTCCTTCACAGTAGTCATAGGTGTCTTGGTGGCCTCTCTCACTGGTCTCCTTCTTGCACGGCTACTCAGTAATTGAGGACAGTCTGCTCCAGGTAGATTTACACATGCACTGTATTCCTTTCATGTCTTGATGATGGATTTAACTGAGCTCCTCTACAGTACATGAAAAGATCAGCAGAAAAACAACCAACAGTGAAACAACCAGAAGCAAGACATAACCTGGTTGAGGGACACTGACTGGGAGGGGATAGAGAAAAAGAGAGAGAGGTAGAAAATGTGTGTTATATGGTTTGCATCATGTATAAAACCTAGTGAGTGTTACGTCCTTAAACATCCTCTTGCTCTTTAAACTGCTGTGAGGAAAACATCTTTATTGTAAAAGGTGAGATTGAGGTGGAATTTGATGGTCAGCAGTCTTTATGAACCATACCTGCAGCTGACAGCTGGTTGGTGTTTCTAGTAAAAGACGACGAGGTGGTGAAACTTATTGAACTAAGGTTTAAACTCTGCGTTGTTGGTGTGGAGGCTGATGGGACTGATGTTGAAAAAGGCTGAGGAGTCTGGTTTGGTTTGGACGGATCTGTGGACAATGAAAAGACAAAAAAAATAAGATACTACTGATGCAGAGAAATCCATCATGTACGAATCAGTGTAAATATATACAAATATAACAAAATGTTTGAATACAACATAATCAGTCAGGTGGTAAAACCAGTAAGTGTCGTGATTACAAGCAGAAATCATTCATGATGAACATAATGGACATAAGTTAATAATGTTTGTTAATTTATGATTCAGCTAATTACAATGATTTGATTTTTGCTGATTACAATGATTTGATTTTCACGTCCAGCAGGTAGGCTTGGTCCTACAGAGGTTGCTAGAGAATAAACTGTTTGTCAAGCCAGATAAGTGTGAGTTTCAGTCCTCAGCAGGGTACTTCCTGGGATACATGGTGGTGCAGGGGCAGCTTCAGCCGGATCCCCCCAAAATAAGAGCATTGGAGGAGGCCCACGCCTACTTCCTGTTGACAGTTGCAACGTTTCTTGGGTTCCACTAATTTCTACTGGGGATTCATCCCTAACTACAGCAGAGTGGCTGCCCCTGGTACCCAGCTTACCTCGGCCTGTACCCCCTTCAATTGTTCCCCTGAGGCTGAGTCAGCCTTCCTTAGGCTCATGAGACAGTTCAATAATGCCCAAATTCTCAAGCACCCTGATCCCAGGTTGCAGTTCATGGTTGAAGTTGACATCTCTGATTCTGGGGTAGGAGCGGTCCTCTCTCAACACAATGTGTTCTTCCAAGGACCCCATTCCTGGGCCTTCTTCTTACGGCGCCTCTCTTAATTACGATGTTGTTAATAGAGAGCTGCAGTGGCATTACTGGCTGGAGGGTTCCCAACGGCCCTTTATTACATAGACCAATGACAACAACCCCTCCTATCTACGCTCTGCCGTATGACTGAACTCCAGGCAGGCCCACTGGTCCCTCTGCCTGAGCCGATTTAACTATACCCTCTTCTACCACCCTGGCTCCTGAAATGGCAAGCCTGATGCCCTATACCGACTCTTCTCACAGGATTCGTCACGCTCAGATCCTGAACCAATCATGCCTTCTCCTAGGATTTTCGGGACAGCCTTCTGGGAGATAGAAACACTGGTGAGGGAGGCTCAGCAAATCACTCCAGAACCTGGTTCCGGTCCCAACAACTGCCTGTTTGTACCTGAGGTGGTATGTTCGCAAGTACTTAAGTGGGAGCATTCCTCCAAATTAACCTGCAATCCCGGAGATCAATACACTCAGCTGTTCCTTCATCAACACTTCTGGTGCGGGACTTATGAAGGATGTCAAGGAGTTTGTGGCAGCCTGCACTGGTTGTTCTTGGAACAAGACCTCGCATCGTTGGTCTCCTCCACACTCTTCAACAGTGACTGTCTTTTTGCCACTCTCTCATAAAGCCTTGACTAGTAATGAACCCAGGGAACAGTTGTTCTATGCAGAGTCTCTCCCAGCTCAGCTGCTGAAGCTTTTAATTCCTTCACAGTAGTCATAGTTGTCTTGGTGGACTCCCTCACTGGTCTCCTGCTTGCACAGCTACTCAGTTAGTGAGGACAGTCTGCTCCAGGTAGATTTACACATGCGCTGTCATCCTTTCCTTTCTTAATGATGGATTTAACTGAGCTCCTCTACAGTACATGAAAAAGATCAGCAGAAAAGCAACCAACAGTACAACAGCCAGAGGCAAGACATAAGCTGGTTGAGGGACACTGACTGGGGGGGGGGATTGAGGTGGTATTTGATGGTCAGCAGTCTGAACCGTACCTGCAGCTGACGGCTGGTTGGTGTTTCTAGGGAAAGATGACGAGGTGGTGAAACTTATTGAACTGAGGTTTAAACTCTGTGTTGTTGGTGTGGAGGCTGATGGGACTGATGCTGAAAAAGGCTGAGGAGTCTGGTTTGGTTTGGACGGATCTGTGGACAATGAAAAGACAAAGAAAAGCAAATATGTTTTCATGATCACTCTTGGAGGAAAGAAATGTTTTTTAAAAAGGATTGGATGACAGGCACATGTATCAACTGAAGCAACACACTGTATTTGTGTGATTTTAGTAAACACTCACCACCAATGACAAAGATGGAGAATTTGTAGGATGAACTTGGAGACAAAGCTCTGCCGTAGCCACACTTGTACCATCCGGTGTCCAACTTGCTCACATTTGTGATGTTCACATAGAGTCCAAATGTAGATCCTTTTCTAAATTCAATGCTGTATCTGCCAATCTGAGCTCTGTTGCCATTAGTTTCAATGATAATGTCCGCTTTTGTTTTACATTCACCCTTACACAGGAACTTCTTCTTTCTGTAAACAGTACCACTGCATCCGAATGTGATATTCTCTCCTTCAATATCTGTACGGACAAAACGAGTGTTTCCAAATGGCATTTCTATTGAAAAGAGAAACAGTCAGCAGTCACTGTCTGAGAAATGCTGCAGTCTGATCACAGTATTTCTTGCTTCACATGAACACAGATCTGATTACTTATTTTATCAACATAGTCCAGAACTACAAATCACAAATGTCTTTAAAATGTAAAATCATTGATTCTTTTTTTTTAGATAAGCTTCTTGCTTTCCTTCACAAGGTTTTTCATACAATCTGTTATCAAACATAAATTATATGTTCTATCATTTTCAAATCTAGATGAAAGATATATTCCTACATCATTGAATTCACTAAACATATCTGGTTTAAAGACTTCCAGTAAAAACTCACCATTTGAAACTCTGATCTCAAAGTCCCGGTATGAGTCTGGAACCTGATCTGTGCCCAAACCGGACCTGTACCGTCCTGCGTCAGACTTGGTCAGATTTGTGATGGTCACAGTCAGAGCTCCTCTTTCAGAAGATTGTCTTTTATATTCAATACTGTATCTGCCACTCTGAGCTCTGTTATCTTCTGTTTTAAGAAGAACACCTTTTGCTTTACATTCTTCTTTACAGAAGAACTTCATTTTTTTAGGCTGATGCAGGTAGCACGTAATTGAGCCACTTCCTCCTTCAGCTCCAGTAAAAATGTTGAGTTTTGCGCTGACGAGCCCGGTGTCTCCACACAGAGCTGTTGGAAAGATGAACACAGAGCACAGATGATCATTTCTGTATCAGCTGGAGCAACAACAAAAAATGGCTGCTGAATATTTAGTTAGAATTAATTTGTGGTAGAACACAGCAACTGTAAAACCTGTGTCACTGAACATTCAGACAAATGTACAAATAAAATATCCCATAGCTTAAAGAGAAAGAGTTAAAGAGACAGGTCATCAGTCCTCACCTGAGATAAAGCAGAAGAACAGAACGTGGTGGATATTCATTCTGAATTTGATCCTGATGGAGACAAACCGTCTCTGTCACTTCACTCCTTCCACTCTGTCCGTCTGATCAAACAGGAGGTTGAAGTTGCTTAAGTTTTATGATTTCTGTCAAACCTGCTTCTTATATTCTCCATTTATACTTTCAGGAGGTCAATTTGTATTTCCTGCTCTATTTTTAAATGCATCACTTCTCAGGAATAAGGGAGGAAAAAGAAGTACTTAAAGTAATTAAAATCATTTCCTTGAAAAAAGCTAAGGATTGAAGAAGGTGGTCTGTCTGGCATGTCTTTCTGGACTGAACCGTCCACCCTCTGGTTTCTCCACAGATTGAGTTACTGCTCATCACTCATTACTCATCAGAGGTGGGAAGTAATGAAGTACAATGTATCTTACTTGAGCATCTCTGTGACTTTCCCTCTCTACAGCTGAACACAAATATCTGAACTTTCTCCTTCTCATGTTTTCAAAACAGGCTCGTTACTTTAGTTTGATGCGTCTCATTGTGCAGTGGATAATATATATTTTCTATATTATAGACTAATTATCAAATACAGGTCACATTATATTTCATGTATATTCTTATTATATTTGCTGCAGATAAAACTGCACAGGCACACACATACACACACACACACACATTCCTATTAAATGTCCTAAATAAACTTAGATATTGTGCAAAACAGGATATTACGTAATCTGGCGCCAGTCAGGAGCACTTAGAGTGACCCGCCCGGATGTTTCCTGTCTGATCCAAAGATAATGTTGACAAATTACTTTGTTTATCCCAAATTAAGGACAAGGAGTTGTGACCTGAAATTCTCCTAGAAGTCCAGTAGTTAGGAGGATAAAGGTGGATTTGGAGGTAGAGAAACCCACGTTATTGGTTAGTTGTGAGTCATATGAGGAAAATGGACAGGTGCCTAAAGGCGGGAGAAAAGACCCCATTGGTGTGAAACATAGCCCATCTCTACCCATAACTCTCCTTCTCTGCTGCAGAAACCCTGATCCATGTCGTCATCACATCGGATTGACTACTAGAAAACAGCATCCTCCACGACACACCATCCAAACTCATAAATAAACTCCAATACATCCAGAACTCTGCTGCTCGCCTGCTCACCCACACCTGTGATCACATCAATGTAAAAAGTTTAAATGTTTAGCTTCTGTCCATTGGGACCCACAGATGAGGTAATTCATTGTGGATTTCAAAATCCTTGTTCTTCCCATCTCTCACTCGACGCCCTCTACTCCTTCGACTTCTTACCCTAAAGGGCTCCTCTCTGTCTCGCCCCCACGGGGCTGCCTGCCCTCAAGATCTCAAGCTGCATTTGCAGCAGGCCCAAAGAACTTCTCCTCACTGCAGTGACGCGAGGTCCTGGTTGATGTAATGCATATGTGTTCAATTTATGTGTTTGTTCACTGTTTATCCCTGATGATCATTAATTATTATTGAAAGCCAAATTTAACCTAACACTCCCTTTTAATGTTGCATAAACACAACTTAATTGTGCCTTGTGTAATGTAGGTCCAACACAATGGTGCCCCGTGTGAGACAGGGTCAACATGTGTTGTTTTTATTATTATTCTGCTTTTTAACCTGTAAAGCGTCTTTGAGTACAGTTTCTTGTTCTCACAGTCGACATGTCGTCTGTCATCTTTTCTTTCCCGCCTCTCTTCTGTCGTTTACCCTCCTTTTATTTTTCTTTCTTCTCTGAGGCCCCGAAGAAGAATTAGCCTTTACAACTTCCTGTCATTTCTTTTTTTCTTCTCTCTCTTGGTTCGGTGCTCTCATCCTCCTTCATTACCTTCTTCCTGCTGCCCCTCCATCCTCATCTTCCTCGTCTTCCTTCCCTCCCTGCTGCTCTCAAAACTCCCTGAGCTTGTTACTCACTGGGCTGAACCATCTCATTTTCCCCTCTGTCATTCTGAACCCTGCATTCAGCCTATTACACATGTTCTGTCTCTCTCATCAGTGCAGTGGAGGAGGAGGGATTTAGATCAGTGTCGTCACACTGAGTGCACACGAACATGACAGATTCTCTGCTACTGTCCTTGTCTCTCTGTCTCAAATCGAACTGCACATTTACTGCCACCGCTGAACACTGAACAAATATTAGAGGTAAGAAAAGACCGGGGAGCACTTCATACATTTCACTTCATTTTAATTTAATTTACTCAGCATTTTTTCACATTTGTCACCACAGAAAATGTCTGCACGAGGCTCTGTACACTACACCACTTTAGATTCAAGACTTATGTCCGATAATCCACAACGTTCAATACTTAATTCATGCATGTCGTAACTCGGTATTAATCTCATTTTATACGCGTCCAGCACAACGATGGACACGACCGGCCTTCTGAGGTCCAAACCGACGCTGTGAACAATCCTGTCGCTGAGGAAAAAAAAGCCCATAAGTAACAAAATTCAGTGTTAAAATGATTTTAAATATAATGTAGTAAAACAAAAATGTATTTGAGAGAACTTTGTCATACAGGAAGAGTTCCTAAGAGAAGAGAGCCACGTCTACTTAGAATAAAAAGTGTAATGCGTCGGTCAGGTCTTCATGTTCCCCTGCAGGACTCTCGAAAGGCATTCTGGGAAAGTGTTTACAAAAAACACACCTGTAAATAAAAAGGCAAGTGAGAAAAAAAAAAACCTCCTGTAACAGACGGATCGTCACAGATCCATGAGATCTGACAGGGAGATATAAAAGTGTGGATGTGTCCTTTAATGTACAAACACTGACTGTTGGTCAATAATACAATCTTCCACTGGTCGCTGTTTTGTCAATATCTGTCTGCCCAAACGTAAATATCTGTACATTCATTATTTTAATCCGTTTAATCACTTCAACTTTTACCCTGAATCTTCTGTAACTTTCTTTAAATATGAAAACAAACTACGTTAAATTCAGAAGTTCTTCTCTCAAACTTTTTCAACCTATCTACATATTCTGTTGAGGATATCAGCGTCCGTACAGCAAGCAGCCGAAGTCTGTCATCACACATCACACTGCAGGTAATGTGGATATCATGAAGAAGATTCCCAAGTCCCAGGATCGGCACAAACTTCTTGCTAAAGTCAGAACACTTTTAAGCAGACTCGCAGATTTTCCTTTCCTTTCACTGATGTTCGTCCTCCTTCAGTGTGTTTTCACATTTGAGGGGACGTCGTTCACAACCTGGTACATAAAGTGTTTTCTTTACATTGTAGACCTCCTGTTTGACACCCAGTGCAGCTCCAGCAGAAGAGTTAAACAATGACACCATTTGACTGCAAAAAAAAAGAACATTCAATGTTTCAGGTTTCTGCAGGTTTACAGGGTTATTCCAGATGTTTTCAGGACTCCTGCTGCACTTTTCTTCCCTCGCGGTCCACCATCTCGTTACTTCTTTGTATCTCCCCTTTATCATTCTGCTTGTACTTGCTATCAAAGTCTGTTCAGAGTACAGATTTAACTAGATCTCACAAAAGTGTTCATCGTTTAAACCTCCCCTCTTTTCTCCGAAGTGGTTCCCTCTGTCATCAACAGGTTTCATCCTCCGTCCAGCTCACATGAACCTGAAGTGTTCATCATTTTGTTCTGTAAGTTTTTATCGTCACTTTCTTTCCTTTTTTCTCTTCCTCCTCCTCCTCTCTGTCCTCAGATCACACCGTGGTCACAGACAGTAGAGGGTTGTAGATCTTCTTCCCGTCCGGCGACCTCGAGCCGTGAGCCAGCAGCTCCTGGATGGTGATCCAGTTGTCGAGGATGCGGCGATTCCTCTTCTTCATGCTCTTCTTCTGGCTCAGTAACAGGATGTTGTTGCTGGGGGAGTCCTGTCGGGGGTGAAGCTGGCCGTTCTGGGATGACCGCGGGTTTTCAGCCCCTGTTGATGCTGAGGAGTCCCTGGAAATAATAAAAAAACAATACTGATTCAGACCTCAGTCAGTATTAACAGTAGAATCTGTGGAGCTTTTACACATTTTAGTATGTAGAAGTGACAGTTTTGAAACGATGTTTTGAGCATCTTGTTTTCATTGCTTTAAAAAGATTGTATGAGCGGGAGAAGATAAAAACGTATTAACTCACTAACTTTCAGAACTCCTGGGCTCTGTGTTCAAACTATGTGCCTACAAATGAATGGCAAATATTTTCCTTAAATCTGCTTTGAGCTCCATTTTTTTCCCTCAACTGACTTCCTGTTATGTGAAAAACTGCTGTAATCTACTTGTTGTCAAGTATTTTGTACTGATTCCGACAGAGACACCTTGTACAAACAAGATCTGTATGTTGTGCTGTCTCGTTAACTTGTGCATTAAAAATTAATATCGTATACCTAAAACAAATATTATCTTCCAGTAGATTGTAAATCCTACTGCCAGTGCTGAAATACTTGTGTGTTTGTTGGTTGGTTCGTCAGCAGAATTACACAAAAACTACAACTTCTTTATCCAAAAAACTTGGATGAAAGTGTGTTAATATCACAGCAACATCAAAACTAATGAGGGCAGAGGCACATGAACAAACCAGGATGTAAAGAAATCTAGAGCTGGTGACGAGTAGAGAAGAACAATCTCTGAACTCGGTGCAACAGCTCATCTCGGGGTTTATAGCAGGTTTGACAGCCAGTAATTTCTGTTCAGATGATCTAAGAGGCCAATAAAGGAGAAGGAGGTGAGCAATATACCATCTGACCATGCAAGGCTCTAAAAGTCAGCGTTGATATTTTGAAAAAGGATGCAGCCAGTGAAAGGAGGATAACATTACTCGATGAGTGAGAAGCCGAGCAGCTTCAACAAAACACTAAATGTAAAGCTTAAGTTTTATTTGCAGATTATTTACGTTTTTAAAGTCCTGCTAAACCAACTTCACAGCTCTGTGCAGCATCAGGCGGCCATTTATTTCCACCAGGGTCCTCGTTTTGTTCAAAGTTACATAATCATTGCTTGATAATCAGGCTGTGAGCGGGGAGTCCTGCCTGAGGGAAACTCTGAGTCAACCAGTGATCTCAAACCTTTCTATGCAAATGTTGCTTCTGTTTTCTGACACTACAGCTTGTGAAATGTTTGCATGCTTTGATTTTCATCCTGCAGCCTCCAATAAAAAGTGACTTCAGTTCAGAAACAACATGTTACTGAGTTCAGTGTTCCTCCTGCACTCACAGGTGAGGGGAATGATGCTGATCATCACCTGTCATGGTTCACTGTGTTCAGGCTGCACACTGGGTCAGTCTTTGCTCAACAACCAGCAACTGACACTGAGATGATTCGCTGTTTGTTTCAGAATTCGGGATTTCCATAAAGTAAGTCTGACTGAAGGATTATTGGTTTGGATTCATGAGGAGTCTGACTTTGGGACGTTTTTATGGATTTTAACACACTGCGTGGCATCTCATCAGCAGAGGAAGGTAAGAGGATTTTGTTTTTGACATTAATCTTCAGACGTCATGATGTGCTGGGGAACACAGGGTGAGCTCTGAGCTCCTGACGGTGACAAACCACAAAGAGAACAATCATTTAAAGGCAATAAAACATGTTCTCTACCCACAGCCCTTTGTGTAAACCAATGGTACCTTAAACTACATTTGAAATATTTGATGACTCAATAAGAAAGCTATATGTTCTCTCAGTAATCCGTTCTGCGATGGTTGTTTCAGTCGTCTATTTCTTTATAGAATGTCAATAGAACTGGACTCTGTCCTCTACCTGTCTCCTTTGAGGTAGTCGAGGCGGCTCTGCATCATGAACTCTCTTCTCCGTCGGTACTCTCTGGCTCTCAGCAGCTGCTGCTTCCTCTCCTCTTTGCTCCAGTATCGGCCCTGTTGGAAAACAGTTTGGACGACGTTTATCACTGGTTTAACCAGCGCTTTGCCACAGTATGTGTAGCCCAGATAGAACATCAGGGATTAAATTCATTTAGTTACAAGTGAAGTTAAGTAAAGAATAGTCATGATTAAGGAAGTCAAATAGGCAGCATGGTGGCTCAGCGGTTAGCGCTGTCGCAGCAGAAGTGAGTAATGAAATTCTAAGTATTGTAAAATTAGGGGCGAATATTTCAGATTCATTCTCTCTCTAAGTGACTCCCACAGTGTCCCGCCTGGTGGGCTTTGAAGGTCCTGCAGGCAGACCAGTACATGGAAAAAAAAAAGTTTTGCACGTACTTGAACGTGTATATAGTTCTGAAGTAATTAGATATAATAATTGTTTGTTTGTGAGCTCAAAAGCCTCATCATTCTGTCTATAACTGCTGTTTCGACCAATAACTGATTTTGCCACAAGCTGCTGATTGTGTCACGTTCTTAAACCAGCCTAAATCAGTTTAGTCTCGTCGTATCAGAACTGGGCTCCATCCTCCTCGGTTGCTGTGACGGCTGTGCTGACCTGTTTCATCTCACTGGCAGCGTCGTCGTCAGTCGTCATGCCGCTGCGTTCCTCTCTGATCTTCATGGCTCTGGCCTTCAGAAGACGATCTCTGACCGGCCGCTTGGCCACGTAACGAGTGCCATCGCTTCGGATCTTTACCTGCACACAAAGAGCACGAATCGTGAGGTTTGATGCTGGATGAAGGAAATTTTGATTCCATACATTCATGAGGGAGTCTCACGTGGTCGGGGTCCTTTTTAAAAACACTGTACTACATCATCACACCATTTACCTTCCACTCCATGCGTTGCGGTGAGGCAGTTGGCGATGAGTGTGTCATCCCGAGCGGTAAGGCCAGTCCTAACCGCGAGGCCCGTGTATGGTGGTCCTCCAGACCACAGGGGGCGCTGTTCACGCTCCTGGGGCTGGCTGGGCCACTGCTGCCCGTGCCCATCCCTCTCTCCTCGCCCTCGGCCCTCGCTCGGTCTCTCACCCGGTCCAGCGGGTCCACCAGGCCCTCGGAGGGCAGGGTCATGCAGCTCTGGTAGCGCTCCAGTGGTTTGTGGTGGCTGTGGTGTCTTCTGGTGAAATAGGGACTGGACTCTGCACTTCCACCTCCGGGCCTGTCGGTGGCTCCAGCTGCAGTGACAATGAATGAATGAATGAGGAGTAATCAATGTACAAAAACGAGAACAAACAACGAACAGAGCGGCAGAAGTAAAGTTTAGCTGCAGAGTTAGCATTTGAAGTGCTTTGACTGGAGAAGCACGTGTTGCGTACCTCTGGAGCCCCGCCCTCCATCAGCCACACCCCTTCTCGAGGATGACCCCGCCTCTCTGGTCAGAGACCTGGCAGCATAATGTCCAAAAATCATTTCACACAAAAATAGACACACAATTTTACAAAGTTTAAACTAACATGAAGTATAAAAACACAGAAGGAGACCTGAACTTGGAGGGTGTGGAGGGGGTGGAGCTTGAGCCATTTGCCATGTAACCATTGGCTGCTTCGTACTTCCTGTAAGTGCTGGGGGAGAACGAGCAGCTGAGGTTCGAGTGGCGCCTCTCTCTGTCGCGTTCCCGCCTATGACGCCGCGGCGTGAGGGGGGAGTTCAAAGGGGGGAGGCGAGCGAGAGGGAGGAGAGGAGGCGGTGACATCAGTCGTCTCCCTCCTTCGTCTTCATCTTCCTGGAGAGGCGGGATCTGCTCTGTGCTGACCAATGGCGTACTCCGGCAGCTCTCTCCGCCGGTGTTGTAGGCACTGGTGCTGTCTTTGTCGTCGGACCGCTCTCGCTCCGGGAGCTCGTTGATGGCCGAGAGCTCGTGGTGATGAGGGTCGTTATCATCGTCATCGTTACATCCATCCACACCTACGAGGGAGGAACCATTGTTAAATATTGTATAAACACCTGTAAAGTCATTTAAATCCACACAGTTTATGTAACAGACACGGAGACAATTCACTCCCAGCTTCATCTTGACCTGGTCAAGAAATGTTTTATTTGTAAAGCATCCACAGGTTTTCTGACACGGATTTTTGTCTGAAATACTACAATACTTAAAATATTGACAACAACTTCAATCATTAAATATTTAGAATCTTGTAAAGATTGTAATTCTTCTGTGAACACACATTAGAGCATGTTAAATCTCCATTTTCTGTCAGCTGAAGCCTTTTCTTTCATAATAAGGCCTGGAGCTGTGACTGGGGTCTCTGGTTGCCTAGCAACCTCACAGTGACAAGACAACACCACAACTTATCTGAAGCCGTAAACTGAAATAAGGTGGATTTTCTCACTTATAAAAAAAACCAACAGGACGGGATGACAGGTGTCTTCTCCACACATTCCCATACCAGCTGTTGTCATGGTTACCTGCTTCAGGAGGGCCCGGTCGCCCGGCGCCGGCTGCCACCGTCTCCTCCTCCATCATCCAGGCTTTCAGACATCTCTCTCTGAGCTGCTGCATCTTCTGCGCTCGCAGGATGTTGCGGCACTTGAACTCCAGGTGGCGTAACTCCTCCTCGATCAGCGCCATCTCGTGCTCGCTCACAGTCGCGTTGCAGTTCACGTCCACCACCAAAGAAGAAGGAAGAGCTTCCTGCCCCGCCTCTTTTCTCTCCTCCTGCTCTTTGTGCTCTGCTTCTACGTCGTCCCGTTCGTTTTTCTTTGCTTCCCTTTGCTGTTTTTCGTTATGTCTCTCGTACTGGCACTTGATCTCCAGCAGCTCCTGGTACCTCTGACACTCCTCCTCCGTCAGTCCCGGCATCATCATCGTCAGAGCGGGCTGATGGTGGTGGTGGTGGTAGTGCTGCAAGTCAGAGGGCAGAAACCAGCATCAGGCCATGGAAGCTTTTCACTGCTTAGACATTTTTAGACTTTATGTTACAGCGACCAAACTCACAATATTCCGTTTTCTGTCACAATCATTTGTGTGGCCTTTATCAGTCAAATCAGCTTAATCTGAGTAACAGCAACAATCACATAAGTTAACAATGACCACACATTAGCATTTAGCTCAGCGTGGCTAGCATGCCAGCAATAAAGTCCAAATCTCTTTAAAAGTGTCTGAACTGAATGTTGTATGACAGAGAAAATGAGCGTTGAGAAGGATCTTCACTCCGTCAGTCGGCATGTGTCTTATCTGTTTTTATCTAGAGGCTCCAAACACAGCAGAAGCGCCGGACACATCTCTTGTTGCTATGAGACGACTGAAGTGAAACACTCGAGACGACGCTCGCGGGTTTGTCTCGGTGCTGAAGCAGTTCTGTTGTCATTCGGGTGATATGAGGTGTTTAAAAGAGTCAAGCTGTGTTTTATTTTTGTTCTTGTCAACAGTGTGTTTGTGCGTCTCTCAACACTTTCTGATTTCCCTTTTAAAGTATTCCAAACATTATATATAACTCACAAACATTTAGATTTGTTTTTAGTAAAGTAGGCTATAGTAATTTCTTAAAACAGCTGCTCGTTTGTTATTTTCATCAAACGTCACTCAAACAGCATTTCTTGGGAAGTATTTTCAGCAGCGGATGAATCCACATGTGATTCAGCAGCAGGTCATTTTATAGGATTTGATGAATATTACCAGACGTTTCGTAGCGTACCTTGTGGTGGTGATGGTGGTGGGGGCTGTATGCTGCTCCTCCTGTTCCTCCTCCAGCTGCCCAGTCCAGACCAGGGAGGGAGTCTGAGCTGAGCTGGAGGTCCCGCAGGTGGAGGAAAGGAGGGGTGGTGTCTCCTCGGCCGTGCCCAGGACTGGGGCCGAGGCCGGGGCTGGGTCTCGGACTGGGCCTGGGTACAGGAGACATAATGTATTGGTTGTTGGCTGAACTTAGTTTAAAAACATCAGGATGTTTCACTTCCTTAATGATGAGAAATGGAACAAATCCATAATACTGAAGAACTGATGCTGGTAGATTCAGTATCTGCCTCCAGAACCGACCCTGAATCCACCTGTCCTACCTGGGGCTGGGTCCTGGTCTGAACTTCCTGGTGCTGCCCGGTGTGTTGGTGGTGTTGGTGTTGCAGGCACTCGTCTGATCACCCAGCAGGTCGTGTTCGGACCACTCCTCGTAGCGGGTGCTGTCGTCGGTCCGGCCCACTCCGCTGTCCAGCTCCTGGCTGTTGGACAGCAGAGGAGCCAGGCTCAGCAGAGGAGGAGGAGGTACAGGTGGGTCTCTGTCCTCCTTCTCTCCTCTCTCTCCTTCCTCTCCATCCTCATCATCTTCCTCCTCCACGTCCACGTCACCAACTGCATCTTCTGTACCTGCTACTTCTCCCGGGCAGGCCAGACCACCACCACCTCCTCCTGCACCTCCTCCTCCTGCACCCCGGCACAGCCGATAATAGCCAGTGAGGTGAGAGGAAGTGATGGAGCAGGAGGAGGCTCGGGGGTTTGGATGGAAGCCTCCTTCTTCCAGAGTCAGCTCCATCACCTCCTCTGGATCGACTGGGTTTTCATTCTGGAAGGAGGCAGAGAAACGAATATGAAAAACCTTGGACCTTAGACCACGATTGTCTGGACCAGGTTGTCTTCCTTCATACCAATAGAAGCTGGTCAAAAACGTGGAGAATATTACTGATGCTTCCATGTTTTTAGGCCTCTTGCTGCTGCATAATGTCTCATTTACATAGAAGAACATCATCATAAGTAATGATAAACAACAAAGCAAACATGGCTTTATTCACTGCTGACAAGCTAGCATGTTAGCATTGAGGTTTTTGGCTGCACTCTCTCTGCTATTCTTGTGCAAATAGCTCGCTAATAGCTTTAGCAACATGTCTGCCTCTCTAAGAGATTTGAATTAAAATAACAAAGTGCATCAGTGGTTAAGTAGGTTTTTTTGTATAGTCACTGGTTCTGGAATTGCCATGCATAAACTGTTATCTGGTCTGAAATGTTTAATTTGTTTCTGAGCTTTTGTAATAATGTACAAACCTTTAAGACGAGAACACCTCGTGTATTTGAGCTCACAGATTATTTCTTAAAATACATAAATAAATACAGGCAGAAGACACAGACAGACTGAAACTGAGGCTCAGCTGCAGCCTCCTGCAACCACCGAGTGTAAAGCTCTAATTAAATCTCCAAATTACTGTCAATATATTAATC
The DNA here is from genome assembly GCA_903131615.1 of Diplodus sargus. NCBI lineage: Eukaryota > Metazoa > Chordata > Actinopteri > Spariformes > Sparidae > Diplodus > Diplodus sargus. Next base: position 315,203 of record CAEMYA010000662.1, on the reverse strand, counting down.
ATACATCAACAGTGTTGTAGTCATCTGCTTAGTTCTGCTCAGTTTTAATAGGATTGTTATGTATGAGCAGCTTTCAGTGTGTGTGCGTGTGTGTGCGTGTGTGTGTGTGTGTGTGTGTGTTTGCCATCTTCCCACTTGTGAGATTAAGGTGTGTCTGTCTCTGTGTGCGTTTGTGACCTTGAAGGAAGAAACTAGGTCACTTGGGATAAATATCCTCTCCTCCGTTTCCTCTCTCCATCCATCATCCCCTCATCCTCGCACCATTTCATCCATCTACTGATACTTTTACCTCCCCCACCTACCAGCTGACTTCACAGCAGGATGTTGTAAAATACATCACGTTTTTCTGCCACTATAAAATATTTCACCGTCTACATAAAATCACAAGATAATATTTGAATGTATCCATGAGCATTAAACTCCCTCAATGGTTTTTTTGTGAATCAGCATCTTTTATTATCCAGAAATCTGTTTAATAATATTTCTGTTCACACAAAATCATGTTGAGCTTCTTCCAGAGCTCCAAACTTCATCTACCAGTCTGTTCATAAAGTTATTAAACGGATATTGAGGAAAGATTTTGTCTTTAAGCTCCTTTTTTCCCCTGGCAAAATCGTTCACTGTCATTATTGTCCTCAGACTTAAAGTCCAGATAACACTTCAGAGGCTGATAATGTGACGTCTGTCCTGAATGAAGCACTGGAGGGTCATTAAGAATAAAACACTTCATCAGGATATTTCCTGACAGTCTGGATGGTGTTTGTGCAGAGATTAATCTGACGTCACACACAGACGTGTGGACAGTTTACCGCTTTTCCAGGAATAATAACCACGATTCAATTTAAAAACACATTTATAGAACAATATTCTGGGTGTTTCCTCTCTCTTTCATTGCTGCTCTCCCAGCAGCTCCTTCTAATTTGTTTTTTGCTCTGTTGATAAAACATCCATCATCTCCTGATCTCTCATAACACAGAGATCTGACGGGCCGACGCGTCACAGTTGTCTAAGTACTGACGGCCGACTGACTGACTGAGTGACGGCTCATTTTATTTAGTTGAAATGTGACTGCATACACACACACACACACACACACACACACACACACACACTGTGCAGATTGAACACTGAATATGTATGCGTGTGTGTTTTTCACTGACGTGTATGAATACACCGTCCTGCAGTTCCTCCTCTGTCAGCACATGTGGAAACACTCTGGGACCTGCTGTCATACTAGAAACATTTATCATGGCTGTGTGTGTGTATGTGTGTGTGTGTGTGTGTGTGTGTGTGTGTGTGTGTGTGTGTGTATTGCAGACACACAACCTCATGAATTTCCATCCTGCCTCTCGGTTCAGGGTCTCATGTTTGCAGAAGTCGGTGTCTGACATGTAAAGCTGCGCTTCAGATTGTTTTTAGAATATTCTGCAGTTTGAGGTTTATTACGTTAAATCATGATGTGCAGTATTTTTTACAATATGCTTGTGATTTTATCTGCACTGTGGAAGAGTTTTAAATGTATCAGACACATATCAAGTGTTGGAGAGCAGGCGATGATTTCAGAGATGTCTTTATTTACTCTATTCAGTAAAGAGTGTATGATGATCTGTGTTTATGGTTTATTTAACATGGCACAAGACGAGACGGAGTAACTAATAACAAGGAAACACCAAAACATTTTTTAAAAACATAGCAAGCAACATGCTGGCTCGTGTACCAGATGACTAATGTTTGATTATGTCTGAGAGTTTTACCTGATGACTCTTTTTCTCTAACCATGATTGTAATTTTAGAAACATCACGACTTCCAGTGTCCTGACGTTTCCTCTCCCAGAGACCACACCAACAAAAATATATTCATGACAGCGACTTTTCTCTCTCTCTTTCTAAATATATATATATTTTCCACATCTCTCTCTACATATTATTGTGAATAAAACCTCAGGCCTGATTCAGGGTCAGTGTTTGCTTGGACGACCAATGAACCACTCCGGCTGTCTCTCAGCAGATCTCAAAATTCTGAATATTGTGCCTGTTTTTCCCTTTTTGTACCTCAAATACAAATGAAAGCTCATCTTTACTTTACTGCATATTGAATATTCAGTGTGCTTGCTGGTTAGTTTTGCTTCACGATCATCATCGTAGCGGATAGAGGGCAGAAGATTAGATTAGATTAGAACAATCGAGTGAGTGTTCAGGGCTGACGTTCGGCATTTTGAGAAATATCACAAGGTCATCGAATGTGTTCAGGAAAAAGTTGTGTTTTAAAACTGTGAGGGCCGAGAGATCAAATCCTAGGAAAAAGTTAAGTTAGCTGGAGGGAAGGAGGGAGATGTTGTGTATGTGAGTCACAGATCGATGGATGAAACGACCAACAACACGCAGAGGGAGGTGAAGACACAAACTGAGAGTCTTCGCTCTCCTGTCGGCCATCTTTAGCAGTGATACAGAAAGAAAGTAGGTTTGTGAAGCGGGCTGAAGGCGAGAGAGACGGTTACACCTCCAGGTTTGGATGTGAGGACGACTTCTGGACCAGAACATGACAGAGTGTCACTGTGTTTTATATCAGCATGAATTATATCGGCGTTAAGCGAAACATAAGTGAGAGTTGACGCTGTAACTCTGGATTATATCGTTTGCTGCAGTCTGTGTATCAGGAGCGTTGGTGTAGAGTGACGCTTTAACTGTGTCGTGTTCTGTGGTGTCACCTCTATATCGGGCCGGGCCAGCAGCAGGGAGAAGTTGATGCTGTCCTCTCTGGTCAGAATGGCCACCGCCTCCTCTCGGTTCTGAATGTCCACGCCGTTGATCTGGAAGAGATGACGGGAGGTGAAGTGATCAGTTACTGTGGATCAATCAGATTAATCCAGACAGAACCAGAACCAGAAACCTATCACTGATAACTGTTCTCGTTGGTGAAGAGCGTTTAAATCTCTGGATTTTAAACTCGTTCAGACAAAACAAAACATTTAAAGACATCAACTTTGATTCTTGGAAGTATTTTTTTCTTGTGTTATTATTTACTTAACAAACAATTTATCTAAAAATTAATAATCAGAACATTTTCACTCCCAACATGTTAAATACAGAAGCCGTTATCTGTCTTGTGTCGCTTGCTGAAGCTCCCGAAACGACAGAGTCTGGACTTTCTGTCTAGAGACGAAGGGTTTGCATCGTGTTTGTGACTGAAAGTGAAGATTTGTGAAGTTATGTTGCATAAGCTAACGTGCCTAAATGACATAACACAGGTTTCTTAACCTGAAGTACGATCTTTCCCAGAAGACTGAGGAAGAAAAACAGAAGCACGCTTTGATAAAACGTTTTCTGTTAAAATACAAAAGTAGAAAATATCTACACGGCTTCAAAAACATGATTATGTCACAGATATTTCAAGGAGACACCACATCAGTCCAGAGGTCCTTCATCTCTCCGGTGACAACCGGCGCTGACATCAGTGATCCACTGTCTGGTAACCATGGCGATGCCAGGTGCTGCCGATGCACTTCATCTCCGACGCTGTTCTGTCGAGGCCGGCGGCGGCGGCGGGGTCAGAGGATAACGAGCGCAGAAATGTCAGGGAGATAAATGTATTCGCTGGTGTGGGCGTCGCTTCACAGCGGAATAAAAACAAGTTTTAGCAGAATAAAAAGCTTAAAATGCTAATTATCTCCAACTGCTCGTAAAAAACTGTAATGTTTAAATGTTTGTTCTAATACAAAAGTTATTATTTGTTCATAATTCTGTTGAGTTGTCTCAGATGGTAAATAATGAATATTTGAATTAACTAAGTAAATTAATCTAAACTAATGATGATGTTGAACAACTTGCAGATAAACAAAACTACTTTTAATGAGAAGTTATATATTCAACACATATGAACGTCTCACTGTTCCGTATAAAGTGTACAAACGACTACAAACAAACGTTACCGTGTTACTAGAGATCACGAGATCCAAATTCACAAACTGGGGAAACAATAAGAGCTCGTTCTGCTCTGAGCAGAGGATGAGATCCACCGTGTATCACGATGGCAGACGATTGTTTCCAGCTGACGAGTGCTTGCTGTGATCTATTACTGCTGTTGTGTTAAAACTCTTCTGTTCCTGCATGGAAAACACAAGCTGCTGCATTGTTTGGCTCTGTGTGATGACGGATCTCTGCAGCAGTGTTTGTCTCTCTCCCTCCTTCAAGATGTGTGTTCAACAAATGAAGTATAAAAAGTTTCATGCAGCCGGATCGCTGCTGCTGCGTAACTTTAATTAATTTAGCTGTGAATGTGAAGTGATGGGTTCTGACACCAGTTCGATGGCGGTTTCACACAGCTGAGCTGAGCGGTGGTAACTCAGGGTGACAGCGTTGTCTCTCCCTCCATCTCTCTCTGCCTCCGTCTATTTTTAGGACAGCAGTAACTGGGCTGCTGGCTGCTGGCTCTGATTGGACGAGCCCGTCCCTGGGGTTGCAGGTGTACATTTACATAGTTTGATTTGGATCTATTATTAACACTATTAGAGCCAGTTAATGTGGCAGAGGACACGTTTGTGTTTTCAGCCTGCAGGAGTCGAGCTCAGCTCACCCTGAAGGTCGACACGCACAAAGTCTTTAACATGAAGAAGGTTCGAGAGTGTAATCAGTGATCCTCCGCTGTAGCTAGTTACCGTTAGCTTATTAGCTCGTGGCTCGTCTTAGTTCAGTAAAAGAAAGAAACTTGAATTCAGATGTTGTTCGCTTGAAAACTTTAGTCAGGTTTTTTGCATTCGGCGTCCCATGAAAGACATCTGACATCACTCTGTTGGTGAGGTTGGTTAACTTTTATAATGTTAAAGTTGTTCTGTTACTGCAATAGAATAGTTGTTTTTTTTAACATTCAGAAGAAAGTCGTCAAATGTCAAAAGATCTAAACAGTCGTCTCCAGTAAAGAAATCCAATCACCAGAAGCTACACGGATATGTAGAAACTTCACGTTCTTCAGGTTGAGTTGTTATTTGTGACGATGCTGTCGTTAACATCTGTTTAGGTTTATGGACAAAAACTCTCCCGGGTTTGGAAAAGAATCATTTTAGGGCTCGTCCACACGGGCGAAAACAATCTTTTTTTTCTCCGTCTTCCTCGTCATCGTTTTAAGAATATTTGCGTCCACACGGCTCCACTGACAACTGAAAACGCTGTAGTTCATACTCCAGACCTATAGGTGGCGCTTGACATTCACCAAAAAACAGAGAAGAAGACACGGAGCATGCGCATTAAGCTTGCGCGCTGTAAACAAACGGACAGTAGACGGAGAAACCGAACACAACAAGAAGAAGATGAAAATGGCGAATGCAAGGAAACCAGAACCGTTTGTGTGGACCGGTACTGAGGTCGAACTGCTGCTGAGACTCACACTGAACTACAAGGAGACTAAGTTGCAAGAAAGGCTCAATATCTTCAGCGCACGAACACGAGCATGTAGTCCGCCATTGTTGTTGTTGTTGTTGTTATGAGACGTCGCGGGACAGGAGCGATGGCGTCATTGTTTTGGAAAGTATGTGGATTCGCCGTCCACATGAAAACGCGAGGGCTTCGGATTTCTCCACCCTGAGACCCGTTTTCAAAAAAGTGCGTTTTTTCAGGATCCGTATGGACGGTCGGCCAAAACGATGCAAAATGGCGTTGTCGTCTGGACGGGGCCTTAGTTCAAGATTCCTGACTCTGTCGCCACAATCACAACTGGAAAATTTCCCAGCGTCTTGTTAAAACTATCTGGTGGTTTGAGGCTTACAGATATTGAAACACTATTTTAAATTGTGGTCTCCCTTCACTTCACGACATGTCGGTCAGCTTTTATTCAGGTAACGTGAACGTGATATGACACATATTGTCACATTGTTGACGTATCAATCGTACAAAGTGGTTCACAGAAGTGAAACGATGGCGTTTGGTTGTGGTGCCGCGGCTGAATAAAGAGCAGTGAGCGTCAGTGTTCTGTACCTGCAGGATCCGGTCACCTTCTCTGATACGTCCGTTCTTGGCTGCGATGCTGTTTGGATTAACCTGAAGTGACGGAGGGAGGAAGAGAGACGTAAACAAAGGAATCAATAAATGACCTCATGAATTAAGAAACCGATAAATGAATCATGACTGCGTGAATACATGAGTGAGCGTGTCGCCGTGAGCCGGCTGAATGATTCAGAGGTCAGATAAAGAATGGAGTGATGAGTGGATGGATGTAATAAATAAAAACTAAACGTATGAAGTTAAATGAAGAGATGGACAAGTGATTAATTGAATAAGAGAAACTGGATTTATGAGTTTATGTTTTCTGCACATGGAGTGAAAAGATAAATGTTGGCGGTTGAATAAACTGAGCAGAGTGAAGAGAAGACGTTTTCCTGCATCACCTCTCCGACATAAATCCCAAGATCCTCCTCGTCGTCCGTCCTGTAGCAGACCGTCAGACCCAGTTTCTCCTGCTGACTGGACTTGTACAGCTCCACCTCCTGGAGGAACAGAGGAAGGAAGAGTGGTGGAACAGCGAAGTTCACCTCAGGAAACAAGTGATGAGAAGCTTAATGACAGCTGGTTTGTTCGATGTTTGCAGGTTTCAGCTGGTCTTGTGTGATTGGCTCAGGTACACGAGTTATTGGAAGAGCAAAAACTGGATAGTATGTAAAAGCAGCCTTCACTACACTCATCACAGAAAGATGAGGATCGATTTAAAGAGTCATGCTGCAGGTTTTCCTCAGATTGCGTGTTATCCGACCAGGATACGAGGAGGACGGCTGAATCTCTCATCTCAGTGGATTTTAAATCTAATCTAAATCTGAAACATCCAAGAAAACTCCCCAAAAAACAAGGTTCTTAGTTCTGGACTGGAGCGTGTTTCTGTAAGAGAAACACGGTGAGAAGCCAGATCACGAGTCCACCAGGACCGAACCACTTCAGAGTTGGTTCTGTGATGTTTCTGTGAACAGCTGAGTGAGATTACTGCGTTCACAGCTGCTGCAGCAAATCACACCAAAGAGGAACGATTGAACTGGAGTTCAATCACTAACGAGATCAGCAGGGACTAAGAAAGATCGGCAGCGACCATCAAAGACCAGCTGAGACCATGAAAGTCGAGTCTTGACCCTCATCGCAGCGACGACCCGGTTTATCTGGAGGACGTCGACATGCAGGGAGGAGATGGAGGAACAAAGGAAAGAAGGACATTAAGAAGTGATTTAAGATCTAATGATGGTGGCGATTAGAAATCGTCTCTTTGGGAGAAGAAGCGGAAAGGTTTCCACTTTGTTGACTTCTTTAATGACTCAGTCTGAGGAAACAGCAGCGAATCAGCGGAGCAGAAACAGAGAAAAGTGCCGCTCAAGCTAAACTCAGCCGTCCATTAGCCGACTGTGAGGCTCTTCAGAGGTTAAGACCGCTCTGACCGGCATTTCTCCAGCGAACACGACGGCTTGTAGGAGTCGATCTGTTTCAGGAACACGTCTGGAGGCTGCGAGTGATTCTGCAGCACAGGAAGAAATATCTGTGTTCCCTCTTCTGTTCTCCTCCTTTTCCACCAGGACTCATCTCAGTCAGTCATCGTTTATCTGTCGATGAACTTCCTTCCTGTCTTTCTTCATTTTCACACTCGATTATGTATCTTCTCCTACTTTTATTCATTTATTTTCTTGTTTCTCTGCTGCGATCCCACATTCTCTCACCCCTTCCTTCCCATCACTTTTCATCAGTCTGTTTCTCAGAAGCCATTTTGTCTTATTTTGTAGGATCCAACATTATATGAGTGAGAGCTGCTCTGAAAATGGTTCATCAATCGACTGTGTTTGAAAGGAAGAAGGAGCCTCGTATATCTGCTCTACAGTCACAGATGTGCAGCTGGGAGGTCAGGAGTTCCTCTCAGCTCAGTAGGTTAAATACCTGGAAACCATCGACAGCCAGTTCTCTGACGGCGGCGCGGCTCTCACCTCGTACTCCAGGTCATCCTGTCTGTCCACCTCGTGGTTGGAGACGTCGAAGTAGTCGTCGGGGTCGTTGTACTCGAACACACAGCTGGAGGGAGGAAGGAGGCAGAATCAATCCCCGTCATATCGAACCTTATTGATTCCTGACAGCTAAAAAGACAACAGGTCAGGACTTACAACTCATTGATCCCATACGGTCCTGCAAGGTGGGGTAGAGGGGGGGAGGGTGGAGGTGGTGGAGGGGAGGAGCCTCCGCCTCCACCTCCCCCCCGGCCGTGGTGATGGTGGTGATGGCCTCTGGTCTTCCCCACCGTCACGATGTTCTGGAAGCTGATGTCCGTCTGCGTGGCGTTGTCGACGCAGTCGGGGATCGCCACCATGGCGACAGAGTAGATGGAGCTGCTGCCGGTCCCGTTACCGCTGCACACCAGCGTACCTGAGAGGTGGAGGAGGGTCAAAACACACCATGTGACTGTAAAGACACGAAATCAAGTCCAGCTTTCAAGTTCTAATCTGCGTGTGACGATTGTTCAGCTATCTGCCGCCGAGTCGTCAGGATGAAGTGTTGCAGTGAACGTTTGTTTCTAAAACGGTTCATATCACGTTAACGTCACACATTTATGATCTGAGATTCATGTCTGGAGGCCGAGGGGACGATGATGGAGTTACAGGAAGACAGTGACCACAGTTCAGCCCTCATTTCAGTATTTGTAACCGTCAGACCGCAACTGGGGCGACAAAAAAACAGTAATCTAAAGTTGTGAAATCTCCAGACGAGTTAGCAGCAACTGAACAGGTTTTAAAGCCTGAACACGAAGTTTTCTGAACGCTAACCTGAACCAAAACCACAACGTCAGCACAGCGCTGTCACAAGAGGAAACTGAGGACCGACTCTGAAGACACATGAAGTCACAACATGGAGAAATGAAAAGTCTATCAGTGGTTACATCACCAACGTTCACTCAGGCGGCTGAGTTTACTCAAACACGTGATTTGGGGCAATGAAAACAGTCAAACTGAAGTCTGTTCTAACAGCTTTTTGAGTAAACGAAGGATAACGAAAATCTAAAGTCGGAGAGGAAACAGACGACATCTGACTGAAATTGAATCCGATGAGCAAAACTGATAAAACGCTGCAGTTACATCAGAAAGACGGTAAAAGTCAAGTGATAACACCGAAACATTTGATGTTTACGAGAGGAACGAGATGAGAGGAAGTGTCAGCCGTGATGACGAGGAGGGGAAGATAAAAGCGGCGAGGAATGAGACGAGGCGGAGGAAGCAACAGCTGCTGGAACCCGACAGGACGACGAGAGATCAGATGAAAACGTTAGATGAGACGTAATGAGGCAAGAACGTGGGAAAGAGGATGAAGCGAGGGTCGGGTTAGGAGTAATGAAGCGAGATGATATTAAAAGATGAGATAAGAAAGACGAGGAGGAGGATTTGTGTGTGACGGCAGCTCGACGCTTCAAAGGAGGAACACCTGTGTGAAACGAAAAGAGGTAAAAACTCTGACTGATGATAAAACGTTTGCTGGCGCTCGTGTCTCGTGTTGGATTACCTTTCCTCCTGTGACTCTTGCGGATCGACCCGGATTGTTGCAAAGACTCCTGGAAGTTTTGTGGTCGGTCCAGTGGGAGCTGAGAGGCCCTGCGTCCTCGGACCTGAGCAGAGACGAGACGTACAGCGTGTAATTAACAGAGTAATTAATGTACAGTAACTCAGAATAAATACTGTTCATATGGAGCGATATAAAGGAAATATCAGCGTCACCTCCACAGGTGTGACAGCTCTGCGTGCATGATCTTTTCAAAATAAAAGCCCGAAGATGATTCCATATTGTGACAAATGTCGCATACGACAACAAATATCACGATATTCGATAATATCGAATATTGACTCGAGTTTAATTCCCTGTCATTCTTTTTAAAATTCTGAATATCTATCAGCATTCAGGGCTGTAAAATTAATAATAATCCTAATCAGGCTTTTGTACCATCGTATGAATATTCTGGTAGTTTTCCGGTTTCAGGAACTTTTAGAATATTTGCCTCAAACTCAGGTTTTGTCGGCAGTTTGCGTCTTGCAGTCAGCTCTGTGCATCGTAAACAACCTGAGGTAGACTTCACCTTTTAAATATCATGGAAGACTCGGACATCAGCAGGTTTTTCGCAGCGTCGAGCTTTCCAGCTTCACTATCACTGCTGCGTGTAAGTATTGTGTGCATGTAAAGTGCAGCCGTTGTCTTTTAACGAGAGGAGAAGCAGCGTGACGCGGAAACATTCAGCTCTACTTTTCATGTTTCCACTGTGTGTTCTCACTCTCAATTACAGCTCGAGGTTACAGACGATGTGCTTCGGTGTGAAACGCTGAACAAAACTCTTTAATGAGAGCAACACTGAATACATGCAGAGCTTCTGTGTGTGCAGTTTATTAAAGAGGTCGTAGCTTCTCCTGAACTCCTCTGTGTTCACTGTCAGCACGTTTCTTGCTGGACGGCTGATGTTCGTGGAGGAGAAACAACAGACAGTTAAGAACAAATCTGTGACCTGAAAGAGATCTTCGTATTAAACACGTCTGCAGCAGCAACAGACACCTGAAGCCTCGTGACAGACGAGATGACAAGAAGAAATGTGTGCTGAGTCATCGGTCAGCAGATTGTCCAGCAGATTTTGTGACTATATTTATTTGACTTTATTTGAATAGAAGATGGATTGATACCACAGCCTGCAGGCGGCGCTAAAGAAACGAGTGTGGAAAGCTCAAAATGGATCGTCTGGGGAGCGAGAATCAGTTCAGTTCGTTTAAAGTCACATTTAGTTTCTTCGAATGTTCTCTGAAGGTCACTAGAATCAAATCGGACTGTGAATATCTACCGTGAAGTTCATGCAGATCTGAGCAACCGAAGAAACATCTGAAGAATAAAATTAATGATTCAAGAGTTCAGAAATCACCTGAGGAATACGATTAAAAATCCTGAAGGTGGAACAGAGAAAACACAGGATTCAAGGTCGCAGGCTGATAATGAATCAAGGCAGCTGCATAATTCAGAGAGTCCGCGCTCTCCAGAGTTTCAGCTAATAAATCAACTTTAATCGGCCTGTTTTCAAAACGCTTCGTGTTCCGTTCCAACACGCTGGAGGTTTTTAATTATTTATTTATTTTCTGGAGAACTACGACATGTTGCAGAAATCTGGAAAATGGGTAAATACCAGTTAGGATCATGTGAACAATCATTATCCTCCCATATTTCACGGCTCTCTGCGGCTTTCCAAACATGAGGGTCTGCACCTGTTTCTCATTACCCACAATGCCGAGCACTGGAGGCTCGCTTAATTACTTGGAACTCATTTCTGAAAACTGCTGCGGCTTTATTCTGCTGCTGTTGGAGGCCGGAGGCAAACGACGAGCCGGGTTTTGCTCTTTTACTCTAAAAAGACAATGAACGACCTGTTTGCAGAGAGGCTGCCTGTTCAGTTTAAAAGCTTAAATCGATTCAGGCGGCAGAACGTGATGTGTGATCTTTTAGCTTCCACATTCCAACTTTCATTAGTGACCCACAGGAACAGAACGAACTGAGCTTTTACCTCCAGAACCTCCTTGAACACCAGGTAACCATAACAACAGAACCTCTGGCTGTGGTGTCAGCTGACTGTCAGTGTGGATGAACCGTCTTTTTCCTCTGATACTGATTCTGGTACCAGTTATTTGTCATTCAGAGATTGGAAGTAATGCAGAACAAATACTTAGTTTCTGTACTTCAGCAGACGTTTCTGGTATCTGTGACTTCTTCTCTCTACATCTGAACACAAACATCTGAACTTCTCCTCACATTTTTAAAACAGGCTCGTTACTTTAGTTTGATGCATTCGAAGGGGAATTATTAATTATTTCCACCAGACTGATGTTGACCTATCAGCACGCACGGCAGACGCAGCGAGACGAAAACGTAAGAAGACGTAATGAGTTAGAGAGGGAAACTGTGAATGTGATGTGAAATATCAAATGTTTGTTGAGCAGCTGTTAACATCAGGTGTGTTTACTTCGACCAGGACGGATATTCAGAGAGTCAAGCAGCCAAGAATAAAACTTTACAAGTGGATGTGAAAGAGAAGCAGCATGTTGCTCAGATTCAACACACTTCACATCAAACCCGTCGTCAGATAAATCAGTGATTAAAAGCAGCGTAGGTGACAGTCTGGGAGGAAGAACTCTCGATCCATCATCAGCTTTACGGGAGTGGAGGCTTATTAAAGGTGAGCGATGGAGGCGGACGGAGGATGTAGGACACGAGTCAGTGAAGAGGAAGAGGAGTCGGTCACGGAGGAGGATCATACAGGCTGATTGATGGAAAACATCCAAGTGTGTCCTACCTTCACGTTCCCGTGTCTGTCCATCGGCCGCAGGGAGTTATTCCAGCCTTTCTGCTAATGAGGAGAGAAGGCGACAGAGATAGATGGTGTTACTGAGGGTGGAGCGGAGCTAACAGAGGCAAGGAGAAAACTGAGATCAGAACACAGACGTTAAAAACCAAGATGTCTTTCTGTATTTGTAGACAGAAAGCATCAGTATTAAAGAGCGTTCACGGTGCACAGCGTGTTTTGAAACGCTCCTGATGGGACGTCGTCTCAGGACTGTGTTTTTTTTTGATTGACAAAATATTTAATGCATCTAAAAGAAAAGTCAGACAGTTCAGAAAACCAGGAATTAAAAGGAACATTAAATTCTAAACAGACGACAGAAACATGAGCAGATTTGTCTCTCTGGCTGTTTTCAGGAGCTTTTTGTCTTCAGCTCGTCTCAGGTGTCTTCAGGTATGATGCCGAACACACGAGGCTTCACGCTGAATGGAACGAGGAGTTTTGCTCAGGTGAGCGCACTGCAGGCAGAACAGATGCTAATTTAACAGGCCGACTTTAACCTCGGGTCACTCTCGCCTCAATCAGCAGCTCATAACGAGCTGACATGCAACGAGCCGCCAGCCGCACACATTAGCATAAGTAATATAGCTGCGAGCACAGCCGAGTGTGTGCGGCGTCACTCAGGGGAAACACCTGCTACAACAACATGGAGGATATTATTTATGAATGTGTGTGTGTGTGTATTGTAATAATACATACATACATATTACTTTGTGTGTCATTATTAGATTCTCAAGCCTGCTGGAATCTGCAGACACACGCACACATCAGACTAATGCCTGAAGACACACATGCAGAAGAGAAGACCTGTAAATGTGCAGCGAACCTGCTGCTTCCAGGTGACACACACACACACACACACACACACACACACACACACCACACACACCAGCTCATGAATACTTGCATGGCTGCACACAGACGTTGTCTAACACACCTCTCCTCCTCCTGCCTTTGTTTCAGAGCTGATTGTTATGCATTACATGTCCTCTGCAGGTTGTCTGGAAGTGTGTGTGTGTGTGTGTGTGTGTGTGTGTGTCCGAACACAAGGCCTGAGCCGGTCAATACCGACTCAATAACCAGAAGCATCTATCAGGCCTGTTGTGGTCTGGTTCACTGATTGTGTTTCATCTGCCATTAAATAGGTCGGCCCGCCCGTCCAGCCGACAAACACATTTCTCTGAGAGACAACAGCGTCGAGGTGTGTGTGTGTGTGTGTGTGTGTGTGCGTGTGCGTGTGTGTGTGTGTGTGTGTGAGGTTGTATGGAGAGCTGCTTCATGATCAGAGACTTTGTGGACTTCAGTTCAGCGCAGGACAGACCGGCGGAGCGTTGCAGGCCGAAACATTTTGTATTTTAAACACATTTTAAAGTATTTTTCAGTTCCTGCTTATTTCACTCTGTGTGTTCAGATACTTTATCGTCACTGTCCAGTAAAACCTGTATTGAATTTTTTTGAGTGAGAGTTCCTTTGAGTTGAAACAATTCTCCTCTTTCTTAAGCCGAACAACACATTTACAAAATCGTGGATCACCTGCAGAATTCATCACTACACGGCTGAAAACACATCGGTGTCATTTTCACACATACTGACTAGACAGCTGAGCTGTTCAGAGCCGGACTCGGGTTCAGATCCAGACCTTCTGGAGGAACAGAAACCAACGGGAGGAGAGCTCAGAGATCATCTGACTGATCTTCACTGCTGTTGGCCTGCAGCAGAGCGGACCTCCTCTGTCAGGTGTTTCTGTTCATGTCACTGCTGACTGGAGCTGGACGGGAAATGGACTTAACTCCAGAACGTAACGTTACAGAGAGGAGACAGAGAACCAGAACCAGAACCAGAGTCTCTGCTGAGTGCTGACGTCACTCAAGTAACACTCGTGCATTCTAACTAACACCTCGCTGGTGGTGAACACGTCATCAACAACCTCCTCTGCTGATGAACATCCGTCTGACACAAACGTTCACAGATGACGTGATGTTTTAAAGTTTTATTCTCGTTTTGTTTCGTCTCGTTCTCGGACTTCCTTCCTTCTTTCCTTCCAAGTGAATCTCACGTTATCTTGAGTACACTTGTGGATTTTCTCTGACGTGAACGTTGTTGGAAACATCTGGGATCATCTCAGTACTCAGCAACACACAGTAGAAAGATTACGTTGCGTAAGACATTTTACCGTCACATATTGTATCTAGCAGCTTTATCTCAGCTGTAACTGACACTGACCTCCATGTTTGCTCTGTGTGGGTGTGAGTTTGTGCGTCTGTGTGAGATGATGGACTGGCAGAGATGTTAACGGCTGCGACTGACAGATTTGAATGTTCAGTATCATTGTTTTTATTTGTCTGGGTGGATTTTTGGCAGTCGGCAGTGAATGTGTGATTTGCCTGTGCACGATAATTACAGCGTTCCCTCGGCTGCCTGCTGCGCTCCGGCTCATTATACCAGGGTGTGTGTGTGTTTGTGTGTGTGTGTGTGTGTGTGTGTGTGTGTGTGTTGGCTACAGCGACAGCAACAATAAGAGTCCCGGCTGAGCGCTGCCACATTAGCCCGACAGAAATCACAGCTAAGTGAAGTGTGAAATTAATAATGGAACGGCAGAAAAGCGCTGACTGTTCTGTCCTGCAGGAGATCTGCTGCTCGTTGTCTGCGTCTCAATCAGGAGCCTGTCGCTGTGTTTCTGATCAGCCGAGATGGTTATTGATCAGCGCCAACGTTCGCTAAAATAAACCACATAACTCTTCATTATTTGATGACATGTAATAACCACGTTAGCTCAGTTTTAAATCATGGAGACTTCGTTACTGGAGCATCGATTGTTACACTGAACAGTAACGAGCAGCGTCTTCGTTAAACTCTTGAACACTTCGGTCGGTATTGATCCGTGATGAGGATTGATCTGCTCAGGTTCAGTGTCTCAGGCAAGTTCATGCAACATTTTCTTTATTACTAGTTAGTGACTGTTAAATTAACATGTGGACAGTGATTAATGGTTCACTCGGGCCACACTTGTTTGTAATCTGTCAAAGTGTTTTAAACTGAGAAGAAACTGAAATCTGTTTGTGGAACTAAATAAAACTCACAAGACTCACAAATCTATCTTCCAACTTGGATATTTGATACCTTGATCGATGCTGCAGGGCTGACACAACGCGGAGGGACGAACATTTTAGATTTTTATTAAAAAATAACTAACAAGGCTCATGAGCTGAGAGTTTGAGCAGAACAACATCTGAGTAGCGAGGTTGTGTGAAACGATGCTGCGGTGAAAATGAGCACTGGAACAGTTTCACATATTCAGAATCGATTCTATAAATCAGTATTATGGAGCAAAGGAGGACGTCAGGTGACGGGTGACTCATCCAGACTGTCACCAGCAGACGTCTGTCCGTGTCTGGACAAACTCACGTCGGGTACGTAACCATCAGCGTTGATATTTGCTCCCTATAAACTTCATTATTAACAAGGCTTCCAAATGACCAACAGCCGTCAGAGTCACACTGCTGGATATTTATGAAAACAGCTGGGAATATTTCCACATGTTTTGTCATGCCAGACGTTTTTGTGGCAATTAAAACCAGATATTTCTCCACAGGAAGTCCGACCGTCTCCATCCGTGATCTTGGCAACCAAATCACGCCGCTCTCCTTAAAGCCTCACCAAGCGGGTCTTGTACCAGAACCAAAGCGGAGGATAATAACCAGCGATGTGGCGAGAGGGGAAAGTAACGCAACGTAAAACTGCAACATTATTTCTGGCATTTACGGACGTTTATTCTGGCGACACCCACTTGGAAACACTCGAGGGGGGAACGTTGTCTGTTCCCTCCACATTGAAACAGAAGCCTTCAGCTCACAGACCTGCTGGGTTGTTAAACAGAACCAATTTGAACGGTTCTGATCAGCCAACACATCAACATACGGATCAGCTTTATTGTCCCGTGTGGTTGTTGTCTCCATCAGCGTCCAGCGTCGCCTCCCGGGGCTTCAACACGCTCTCCTCCCCGTTCATTAACTATTTACTGTTTCCATCAGCACACACTTCCACCCCATCTATCACACACACACACACACACACACACACACACACACACACACACAGTTCCACATCAACACACTTTTCCTCTGGCATTCATCTCTTTCACCCACCCACTCCCTGTAGTGCATGAACACACACACACACACACACACACAAAGAAAGACGGGATGAGGGATCCATTTTCATTCCCAGCATGCCGAGGGGGAAAGCCAGAGACACTATAATCATACCCAGGAGACGGGGGAGCGGTCAGAGAGAGAGAGAGGAAGGAGGATAAATCCAGACGAGGAGAGACGATAAAGAAAAAAAAGATCGGAAGATTGGAGACGGTGAAAGTAAAAAAAAAAAAACACCAGACGGGGAAAATGAAAGTGGGAGAAAAGAGAAAAGAGCCTGAAAGAGATTTCTACCTCGAGTCTTTCCATCCACCTCTCGCCTCCATCAGTCCTCTGGACCTTCACTGGCTAATGGGAGTCAAGCTGAGACAGACTCTGAAACCTGTCGGATCAGACTGTGATGCTTCCTTCAGTCACTGGGGATATTTTACATTTCTGCAGACTGAACGTGATATTGTTCTCGTCAAAGTCACGTTCAGTTTGCATGTGCTGATGTGATTTAATGTCACAAGCAGCAACGACGGCGGCGGTTTGGTGCTTCATAATTTAAGAGCAAATTAAAATAATCAACTCAAGGAAATAATGATTTAAATGTCTCCGTGTGTCATGATTTTGGCTTTGAAATCAAAATTGAACCTGATGATATTAATGGAAAAGAGCCAACTGGGATGTAACGTCAGAACCTGGCTGAGACTACAGCGGACCAGAACCAGCTCGGTCCAATCAGCTCTCACGCTCCAATTATAATCATCAACCGGCTGCAAAATAAGAACTCTGAAAACTACATCAGCACCAATAAACAAGATGTTTGTCTTCTTTTATTAAAATGCCGCCATGAAGGATTCAAACGAGTGTGTGCACGTCTGCAGACACACACACACACACACACACACACACACACACACCTGCACAGAACAGAAACACATCTGTTGTGTGTTTCCGTCCGCAGCCTCCTGAAACCTCCAGAGTTTCCTCGACACTCTCTTAATTATGAATCATTATCCGAACACATTTGCATTTTTGCTCGCAGGCGTTTCACTGACGCTTCTGTCAGAGCAACAATAATCCACAAAAATTCCTCCCACGTAAACGTCCGCTCTCGTTTTCTCCGTCTGATGTTTGGAGCTCTGAATGCAGACCGAAGAAATCAACAGCGTTCACGCAGCGTCTGTTTGTTTTAGTGTCCGCTGAGACGACTCAGACGCTCTGATTCCTCTGAGGTTTTAATTCAGTTCAGCTCAGTATCGTCCTGATGGTGAAAACAAACCAACACTCACAGGATGGAAACCACGTCAGCAGCATCCAACCCTGACTGACCTCCACCCTGCTGTTCCATCAGTCACGTGGTTGTTTCTGTTTCACTTCTAATTTTTGAGTCTGGAAATCTCAGCATGTCGAGAACAGAGCGGCTCAAAACCTCGTTCCAACCGGCACCACCAGCCGGCGTCTTCAGTGCAGAACACAGATATTCTGCTGAGATTATAATCTGATTTAACCGGTTTACATGATTCAGACGGATTTCTTTCGTATGTGACGTAAAACAGAAACATCCGGTCAACATGACATCACTTATCAGCTGCGTTCGTCAGGTCGGTCCTCACGTTTGATTTGTTATGTTTGCAAACTAACATTCCTGTTCTTCACGTCACATGAGCAGAAAACACTTCCGCTTCTTCTACGTTATCACACGTGTGCAGATGTAAAAGAATGAAAAAGATGAACTGTAATGATGCGCCGAATAAAACAGAATATACTGCAGTGTGTTTATCTGTTTCTCATAATCCGATAAAGTAAATCTCATGAAGCTGTTCACACGCCGCCTGACTGATCTGGTGACTGATTATTAATAAGTGTTTATGTAAACGTGCTCACCGTGGATCATAAATCTGATGATCTTAAATTATATTTAATTCATGGAAGGTTCAAATTCCAGACATTGATATCGGATTCACTGAATCAAAGGGACTGTTGGGCCGCGGTGGAGGTATGCACTCTACCGACTCTACTCGTTTGTGAAGCGCTAAAAAACTCCAGAATCGGAGTCTGTTCCTCTGAATAATCCAGCGGCTGATGTTTTCACAGGGATGTTTCTCCTCCATCGAGCCACAGGCAAAAACAAAAGAAGACAAATAAAACCAAAGTGTGCGTGAACAGAAACCGCGGGAGGAAGCTGCTGCTCAACAGTCTGTCATCCAACAGACCAACGATTCAGATTTCATCTCCACGTCTTCAGCTCGTCACTCAGAAACACTCGCCGCCGTCACATCACACCAGAGATTTCCATTTATAAAAGGCAGACAAAGCGCGTAAACGTGAACTCATGAATCATTTAAATAACGATATTAGCTTCCAGCTGACGGATATCACACAACGCGTCTCCTCCGCGGTTATGAGCCTATTATGTAAATCCACAGAACATAAACATGCATCACGGCCATAATGTAGTTTTAAGATTCAAGAATGAAAAAAATCATCACTTTCATTTCCATCTCAGCCTCAGAGAGCAGGTCGGTGCCTTGCTCACGGGCACTTCAGCTGCTGGTTTCACATCTCACCATTTCACATTTCTGAATTCCTGCTCACGTGACGACAGAACATCATCTCATGCACGACATAAACAGATTTATGTCGTGCATGTAGAGCTGGATGGTTCGACGCCCTGTTCATGAGCTCCACACTGCGTCTGCACGAAGACGGCAGTGAAACACCCGGTGAGTTTATCCGACACACACACATCATCTCCGTCTTGTGTGTTTAAGAGTCATAACTGCTCTGTAAACACACAACAGCTCTGATCCGTCTGACAGCGTCTGTTCAACGCTGTCATGTAAATATTTAGTCAGAGATCACGTGGACACGTCTGACCTGCATCACATCCACTGCTGTCTGCGCTGAAAACATCGTGTTCACGGCTCACTTCAGCTGAAAGAGACAAAACTCATCATTCTGCAGTGAACGCACGAGACGCACACGTTTAAAATGTCTTTCTAACCGACAGCAAACACAAACGTGTATTTTCAAAATAAAACACTGACTATTAAATAACTCAATGTGCCCGCTGACATCCGTATATTATCAGGATTTTCGCTTTACGAGTTAATTGCTGATTACCACGTTACAGTAATACATTTCTTTTAGAGTTCCAGAGTAATAAAACACGTTACTGATAATATTACAGTCACATGTTACTACAGTTATGTCACGTAACACGTTTCAATCCACTTTACAGACCAAAGTGAAGCGACATGAACGTATTAATATAGTTTCTGTGTGTTTAATAAGTTCTGTGTTCAGCGTCTGTGTGACTGAAACGAGCCTGATGATGAAGTCTGATCTTCCGAGCGCACTTTAATCTACCGTGTGTTGATGTTCTGTGGACTGAAATAGAAGAAGAGATGTTGGTCCTGTTGTGTCATCACAGGCTTCATTATCGAAGGTTTAGGTCTGTTGAGTTTTAAAGATATTTATTGTTATCTCATAATGTATCAGACTGATCCTGCTCATCAGTGTCCAAGACAAATGATTTAAACAGACTGAGGCTGTTAATGTACAATATATTACTGTACACAGACAGTAAAATATCACTTAAAAATGAAGGAAACTATATTTTGCATTTTGACAGTAACTGCTGATTATGAGCTAGATTACCTGTGATTAAAAACCTGCATATACATATTAATTTATTTATATTTCAGCAGTAAAGTGGTGATTAAACAAATGTTAAAATAAAGCACTCTGTGAGTGGACAGAGCTCTGTTGTTCAGTGACGTCCAGCTGAAAATGAAATGTGTCGGTGAATTCTGACGTAATCAGGATACAAAGAAAAGTACGAGTTACAGGAAAAAAGAGAATTCCTGAGGAGATGAAGAGTTTATCTGTCTGTAACCTCTCCGTCCACCTCCACCTCCCCCACAGCTCCCCCACAGCTCCCCCACACCTCCCCCGCCTCCCTCCGTCACCTCTTCTCCTCACTTTGCTGTCAGATTTGTCTCGATGGGGATGCTGTTGCCGCGGTAACCGAGGTCATTAGGGAAGCTGTATTTATGCTTCCTCATACTGGAGCTGGCAGATCTGCTTTAATGAGCACGCACACACACACACACACACACACACACACGCACACGCACACACACACACGCACGCACACACACAAATAGATAGAAAACCTCACCAGCTGCTTCTGTAAACTACTTTACTTTACCGGCTGGCGTCGTTACAGCGAGAGAGAAGAGAAGGAAAAGAGAGAGATGAGAGCGAGACGCCGACGAACGAGTCATTAACTCCAACATTTGTTCAACAGAACCGAGACTTTGTTCAGCCGCCAACACTTAGAAAAACTACACGGAGCCAAAACTGAACCATTAAAACCAGAACTGTTCGAACACTCAGATAAAAAGATGAGTGTGATTAAATCAACAGAGAGAAACGCTTCTTGTGCTCAGGACTGGAGGATGTTGAAGCCTAGTTTAGCTTAGCTTAGCTTAGCTTAGCTTAGCTTAGCAATACGACTTGAAGCAGCGGAACATTTAGGTTCTGTGTCCACATGGCATTTACGTTTCATTGTGCTGAGATCCAAACATCCACTAAGAACTGAGGAGATGTGCTGTAAATGTAATCAGTACACGGGCAGAGCCGGGCCAGCGGTTCTGCCTGCTTCCCGTCCTGTTGCTAAGCTATGCTAACAGAACAAGCGGGCACATTCCTCACAGACTCCTGACTGATTCTTTAACTGAGCGGTGACGTCCGACTGACAGGTTGGAACGACACCAGAGAAAACTGCGAGTCCATCCTGTCGCATCACGGCGGTCCGACGCGTCGCTCGTACGCTCGTCTTTAAATGTTCTTTCTATCTCGGAGTCGTCAAAACGACATTAGTCTTAATGAGCTGCTGGCTCATTAGGCTGTCAGCAGCGCAGAGCAGCGACACTCCAGAGACAGAACTCGTTTGTATTCAGCCGAACACCAGGTGGTAACATGTTGCTACAAATCCCATGATGCACTGCTGCTGCTGAATCCACAGGAGGAAGATCCTGAAGTCACAGTGTCGGGTAGAAGACACACGACACAACAGAAATATGGATTTTATTAATGATCTTTTAGTTGTTAAAGTCTTGAAACATTTAATATCTTTGGGTTTGTATTTTTGGAGGATGACGTTGAAGCATCACCGTTTGTTTATTTACTGTTTTACATAAAATGGTTGGTTGGTTGTGGGTTCAGATCAGAGTGTTCAGGATTATTTACGGTTATTATAGCAGCAGAATAAAAACCCAACAGGAGGAGAGAAAACAGGAAGAACAACACAGGTGCTAGAAGATTTAAAACGGAGATCAGAGATGAAAGATGGAATTAATAAAGAAGAGTGGGAGATGTTGAAGATCAGGTGAGAGGAAGGATGGAGGGGGAGGGGAGGAGAAGCGAGCGAGGAGGGCGTGGAGGGAGGAAGAGAAAGGAAAACAGGAAAAATCACAGGACGGGAACAGAAAATGGGAAGAAAGGTGAAGAAAGACGGACGAGACAAAGGAAAGACTGAGAGGAGAAGAGAGGACAGTCAGGTGTGTGTGTGTGTGTGTGTGTGTGTGTGTCTGTGTGTGTGTGTGTGTTAAAGCTGACAGGTGTAGAGACGTATTCCATTTCATCCGATTTCCTCGCTGCCTGGGCCTGTCTGGACACACACACACACACACACACACACACACACACACACACACTCGCACAGCTCTTTGATTCTCACAGTTTGATTCCTGACGTTTGATTTTCACTTCACACGTCG
>CAEMYA010000662.1:264049-274074 GCA_903131615.1 Diplodus sargus | reverse complement strand
GGAGGAGGAGGAGGAGCAGGAGTAGGAGAGGAGGAGGAGCAGGAGGAGGAGGAGGAGGAAGAGGAGGAGGAGCAGGAGCAGGAACATGCAGTGTGTGTGTTTTTGTGAAATAATGCCGTATATGTGTATTCAGAGGTTTGTAAAGCTTTAGTCCTCCTGCAGCAGCCGCTCACTGCAGCAGGACTAAAGCTTGGGACTATTTTCCGCGGCGGATTGATTCACAGTTGGCGCTCTGATGAACTAACTACATTTACTAAAATATTGCGAGCACAGTTGTGAGATTCTTGTAGTTTTGTTGCATCCTCAGTTACTTTATACGTCCACTCCACATCTGATCAGATCTTCTGACACACAGTTAATATTTAACCTGAACAACCTTCTCATCGCCTCCTCACAGCCGACCGGTCGCTGCACGAGGCGTCCCTGATGTTTCGTACCGACCTCCTGCTGACTGACACGTTAGCGGATCAGACGGGACGCCGTGACGCCCGGAGACGTCTAACCGGTTTAAACCTTTGACCTCTGTGTCCGTCACCCGCTGACATGTTATTAACTGCCCTGAAGCTGCTGCAGATTGAAAGGTCACCAGGTTATTAAAATGGAGAGCTCGTCCTCTGGGGAGCAGGAACGAGACCAGAAGGGTTCCTGTCGATGTCAGATCTTCATTTTGATCTCCTCTCAAACAAACCTTTTGTTTTAAATGTACTACAGATTTAACTGGTTCATGATGAAAGACAATGAACCATTTCTTAGATGTTTTAAACAGAAAGAGAACAGAGGTGAGCTTTTTGTTATCATCGGTGCTGACAGCATGAACGGACTGGACAGTTCTGTTTGAACGCTGCTGCTGCCACCTCGTGTCTGACAGAAGCTCCTGCAGGCTGACAGGTGCTGCGTCTCAGTTCATCTGCATCCTTCAGAGGAGCATCTGAAGGCCAATTACATCACAACACCACATGAAGGCCGTCCCAGTCTGAAGGCTCCTCCAGATGCTCCTTCTTCTCCCTGTTTCTGGAGGATGCACTGCTACGATCCTTCGTGGCCTCACATATCCCAAGATGCTTTGCGTGCCCGAAAAATAAGAAAGAAAGAGAGAAAATGGCGACATCGCGTGGCGTAGATCGTCACTTTCGCGGGCCTGGGCAGCAGAAACCGTGACTTAAGGATAAAACATGACGCAACCGGGAAATTCAAAAAGACTCCGGTGTATTTCCAGTCTGTAATATCCAGTCTGATTCTGGATCAGGCTTGAGTGTTTTACAGGGCGGAGGTATGCGCTCTACTGAGTGTCACTCTCGTGTATTTGTTGATTTATACTAATAATCTGAATCTGTGATGAAGCTCGTCATTTATGAATAAAAGATGTATAACTTGTATCCCACCTGACTTTGTGATGTCATCAAGAGACACCTGGTGGCAGAAACTACAAACTGTTGGATTTTATTTCTCCTTGAGAGACTTTGTGAAGCAGAAGAGCCTCAAATCTGATTTATGTAACCTGCAGCTTTCTGTTCGGTCCACTAGAGAGCAGCACAGAACCGCAGAGACCCAGAGTCCTGCAGGAGGGACCGGTGCTGGAGGTGTGTGTGTGTGTGTGTGTGCTGGTGTATTTAAGGTAACAGGTGTGTAGGAAGCAGAGGTGGCAGCTGATTGGCTGGGAGGCGGAGCAGAAGTGAGAGGCAGTGAAGCCTTCCTCCTCTTCCTCCTCTTCCTCCTCGTTCTGCTTCTTCACGTTTCATTTCCTCCTCCCTCTGTTTCCTACATCTGCTTCCTCCCTTCCTCGTCTCCTCGTCTCCTTCCTCTCCGTCAGATTCTCCTCCAGCAGCAGAACAAAACCTGATCAGTGCTGAAACGAGACACGAGTCTTCTTGTAACCACTTCAGTAAGAAAACTGGAAGCTTTCTTCTCAGATAATGAATGAAAACCGAACGGCTTTTTATCTGCTTTTATCTTTTGTCCTCCAGAAAACTGAAGGATTCATGAAATCAGCAGCTCGTTTCAGAAACTTGTTCCATCGATCTGTCGACTCAGTTCAGTTTGTTCTCGCTTTAGATCCTCGTCGCTCGTCGTGCTGCGGTGCAGACGGTGTAACCTGTTGGTGCAGCAGGCGTTTAACGAGCCTCAGAGAGTCCAGAATTACAGTTAAAGATGATCTCTGTTGAGATATGACATCGTTCATAGAGGAATAGGAGGAAGACGAGACGAGTCCTTCTGTTAAATCCTCTTATTTTTACTGCCATTCTAGATAACAGAAAAACTTTGATACAGAATTTTCTGGGTTTTTTGTGTGAATCTTTTTTCAGTAACTGAAAAATATATCTGTCCACTCCAAAGGGTTTATTCTGCCAGACTTGATCCAGCTTATTTTGTGTGTTTTTAAAAAAAAAAAAAAAGATATCATTTACACTTTAATAATTTAATTTAAAGTCCAAATAGGTCTAATATGCAGGATGAATGGAGAGGAGAGATGTATATTCAGCCACAGAAAAAAAAGAAGCATGAAAAATATTATTCAAATCTGGATTAAAGTTATTAAACACAACTTATTTAGTTTAAAAACATTTTTTTATTTTAAGATTGAAGTTAGTGTTGATGTTGAGACATTTACATAAAAAAGTTATTGTCAATGTTATGTTATGAAGCAAATATGAAAAGATATTTCCTGGTATCCCTGCAGGCTTCATCCAATCAGGACAGAGAGCTCCACAAAGAGGCGGTCCTCTGCAACACAGACAGGAAGTCACCTCCAGTACCGACACGCTGACGGCAGCGTCAGTGATTCCTGCAGGAAAAAACTCAGATCAGACAGAAGCAATAAAATGATGAAAGGCTAAATATCGTGACAACTCGTCAGCTGACTCGATAAGAACAGATTCATAAAGGAAAGAGCAAAAAAGTAAGAATTAAAAAAACAACAATAACTGAAATAACTGACTCTGAAATAAAATTAAACTTTGATCTGCTTGGAGAAGCTGAACATGTTCTCAAGATCTCGTTTGCTCGTCTTGTTTTGTTTCAGTCAGTTTTAAGAAAAAGCCCCTAAGATTCATTTTTAGAGAAACGTTTTTTCTGTCGATCCTTGAACGGACTTTTCAACACCGACGGCCACAGAACCGGTTTGATTTCCGTGTATTTGTTGTGAAGCTGATGAGGAACACGTCTCTGCGTCTCTGCTGTACATTCAGCCGTGGATGTTCTCTGCTGCGCTCCCACACAGCTCGCAGCGCCCACACACGCTGATCTCAGGTCAGAGGTGGATCTGCATTAGCAAACAGCACAGAAGTGATGAACCAACACCGCTGCATCTGCTAACATGGAGGACACACACACACACACACACGGACACGGAGGCAGATCACTGCAGCTTTCTGTAGTCGACATGTTTCCATCTCACAGAGTATTTTTACGTCTCTTTAATGGATCATGTTGATAAATGTAATACTCTGGTTTTTTAAAATCGGTCGTCAAGTCTGGAATCATAAATGTAGGTTGGATCAATATTTCGTACTGACTCTGATCAGAAGACTCGAAGGCTCTTTTGTAGAAAAACTGTTCAAACTTTTCCAGGAGAAATGTGTCGACGGTCACAGGTGCTGAGTTTCGGGCCAAAATGTGACAGAGTTGGTAGGACAGACAGGAGGACAGACACTTCTCCACGTATATCTGCAGTATTTCTTCCCTCGTAAGTTGCCAAAGACAGTTACAGTTACTACGTTACTGTTGTTTGGTCCTGTAACGTTGTTTTGTGGGACATTTCTCTGTATTAAGTTGAGTAAAGGACCTGTGTTGTTATCAGACTGTACGATCGACACGCCCTCGTTACACGCAGACGGTTTATCCGTTCACTCTGGTTCGGTTCGCCAATACTGCGTCTCTGATTCTACCTCAACAGGCGGATCAGCGCCGGACTGAAATTTCACCCCTTGCCACCTCCGAGAGATTCACACAGAGGAGGAGAATTGGCGCAGGATCCCCGGATCCAAACGGTGGTAGAAAGAAGAAGTGCAGTTAGTTTACACTTTCTAGCAGACTGCAGCTGTAAAGCTCTAAACTGATGATCTGTATCGAACAGCTTTGTTTTAGAAATATTACTTTGAATATCGCCCGTCAAAAGTAAAATAAAAAAAAAAGAAGCTCTGTGTTCTTTTCACAGGCGTTCACAATACGAACAGCACACACACACACACACACACACACACACCTACACACACATATACTGCACTCTTTAACATGACAGTCGCCCACACGTGAACACGCAGCGTTCTGCACGGACGCATCAATCTGTGCACATGCACTTACATCAGTAGGAGGCTTAATCACAGCCGTGATGCTCCTCTTCTGTATCTACACGTCCCCGAAGACAAACACACACACACACACACTATAACATACCATCACAATACACACCTACACACACAACAATATATAAATTATGGCATCAGATCCACACACACCTCGTCCTCCCACTAATCGCTCCAACTAATTATACTCCTGAACTCTCTGCTGTTCTGCGTGCAGAGGAGGACCGAGCCGCTCCGAGTCTCTGAGACTAATAATGATCCGATAATAATACTGAAGCTTCTGTGAGCTCGTAGTAATCAGAGCGGAGAGTCGTCGTATCCAGCGTCGTCTCAAACAGCAGCCAGAGCAGTAAAACATCGTTTGTAAAGGTGCAGGTGATAATACCGTAACATCTGCTTCCATAAGATGAGCATCATTTGGGATTGTATGCTACATGTGATGACTGCCAGCAGGGGGCGCTCAGTCAGAACACAATGAAACCCGGAGCGTGCACACGTGAGCGGAAGTTTTAAAGTTGTACTCGCGTCACGTACGTCACGTCCCCTGACCTCCTTCCTCTAATATAATGTTTCTTCTGAACAGACCGAATAAAACGCACGTCCTCATCAGAAAATTCAAACATTTTCATCAAAAAACTGCTGCCAGTAGACCGAGCATGTGCGCTATGTCACAAAAGAACATTTTTGCCTGTTTTTTGCACTAACTGGTCAATTTCACAAACCCATATCTGCTGCAATTACACTGTTAACAGTGTAAAACATTATTTATATACTATGTGTATGAAAATTCCATTTTATAGTTCAATTTTGTATTTCTGACTTCTTACTTTTTTATTGCGTTGTTTATTCTTTTAATATTATTACTGCTTACTACAGTACCCTGTCTTTGGACTGCTGTGATGAAGAAATTTCCCCATTTGCAGGACAAATAAAGGAAATTCTGATTCTGATTCTGAACACAGTAGCTGATACTGTGGCTTCATGTGAGGCGGTGACGTCTAGTGGAGGCAATAATTATCACGGCAGCAAAGGAGGAAGTCAGGTGAAGTAGTTTGAAACAAGAAACAGCAGTGGATTATTGTAACTGCAGCAAAGTTACTTTGCGTACACAACGCTGCAGCTGTTACGTAACGTGCAAACTTTCATACAGAAGAAACAAACAACGTGTGTACGATCGTTGGTACGCTGAGACAGTCGTGTTGCTTCAGGGACGTAAATGTCATTTGACACAACACATTTTCTCACACATTATTTTTAGCAGTGTTTGTATATGTGTGCACCAAAACACAACATATGCTATAATATGTTGTAATAATAATATATATATATAATATATATGCTATAAAAGCGGTTCTGATTCTGATTCTGTCCACTTCACTTGCAAAACAAGTTGAATGACGGCGTTTAAGCGCTCAGAGAACTTGATGAATGTCAGTTTTGTCTTCTGAATGTTAGCATGCTAACATGAGCTCTCGCTGCTAGCTCTGTAGCGCTGAGGCTGCACGGCCCGGCGACCTGATCCAGTTTGTTCTCACAGTAGCAGGTGTGTTCTGACCCAGAGGACAGACTACAGAACCCAGCTGCAGCAGCATCATGTTTCACTCCTGCTAACATTCAGTTCTCTCTCTGATCGGACACGTTTCAGTGGAACTCTGCCTGCGACGAAGGCTACGAGTTGTATATCATTAATTTGGACAGAAATATTCTCATTCTAATCAGTTTGTACAGAGAGAGTGGGAGTCAGAACAGAGAGAGGAGAGGAGGGCTGTGGAGAGAAAAGAGCTAAAGATAGAGAAGCAAAATTACACCGAATGTAACGCAGAGAGGTGAGCAGCTGTTTCAGCACCGAGTCCAGAAATGATTTACCTTTTCCTTCAGCTGGATCAACTCTGACAAGAAACACGTATTCATCTTTTTGTGTCAAACGATCCAGTCAAACCAAAGTTCTGTCTGTCATCAGCAAACATTTTCCTTCTGTTCAATAAAACAGTTCTGTTAAACCTGTTTGGTTATATTTTTAGCCAGTTGATCTCAGCTAACAGCCTTTAGCTCTGCTGAGCTCGGCTGTTTTTTAAGATTTGTTTGAAAAATAGAGAAACATTTTCACGACTGCCTCTAAAATGTAGCTTCTTTCTCACAAAAACACGCATAAACTCATAATAAAATAATAAATAATAAAATGTTCTGGTGTTTTTTTTTCCTTTTATTGACAGAATAATATCAATACACATGATAATAAAGCAGTAAACAGTCCCTGTCAACACAGTACGCAAAGATTAAACCTCGTCGCAACAAAATGGAAGGAAAAGGGAAAAAGAACGACACAACAACCGACACGCCTCCATCCAGACCAGCGGCACAATGAAGGATCACCAGGCTGAGCTACTACAACATGTTTGTCTCTGTTGTTGCCCTCCACACACTGTCAGCAGATCCAGGTGCACAATATTTACTGCAGGTACGTCACTGGAGAGGAAGGTGAGAAGGTGACAGCGCTCCCGTCCAGGACCAATCAGACGGATCATCTAAAACGAGGGTGACTGAAAAACAAGATCACATGTCCTGAAAACAGAAATGCACATGTGAACCTGGACCTCAGAGCACCTGAAGTTCTGGTTCTGGCCGTGCTTGCACATATTTTCACACAGTATAATATGTTACAGAGTCTTTATCAGACAAGCCGACGTCACGTGTCACGTTCCTCTCCAACACCTGAGCAGGTGCGTCCACTCGGCCATCGATAATCTGACAGTTCAGGTCTTTACTCTCTTTTTATTGGCTCCAAAATGGCGGTCGATGTGACTCTGGTTTCCTGGTGTGACGTCATCTTTATGCGTCGAGCCTCCGGTCGACGTCAGAGAAGAAAGTGGAGCAGCCGGCCTCCTTCTGACACTCTGGAACAAATCCCCTCCTTCTCTTCTTCACGCCTCCTTTCTGCTCCTCCTTTGTCGCTTCCCTTCCGTCCTCCCTCCTTTTCTCGTCTCCCACTATGGTCTCCTGTCATCTTGTCCTCCTTATGTTCTACACTTGCACTAGTTTTAGGTAACCTGAATTTATGGAAATGGGAGGAAGTCGAAAACCAAAACGTGGGTAGAGGGAGGAAGCGAAATCAAGGATGGAGAGGAGAGGGAGGTGAGAGAGAATGAAGAGGAGGAGAACATGGAGAAGAAAAAGGAGGCAGAGAGGAGAGGAAGGATATAGGATTAGGAGGAAGGGAGGGGGGAGAAGAGAGGGATAAAGAAGGACATAAGGTGGGAAGAGGAGGAGAAGCAGAAGGAGGAAATGAGGAGCAAAAGATGGAGGGATAGGAGGAGGAGGAGGAGGAGGAGGAGGCAGCTGCTGCAGGTGCAGCCACAGAAGTGCATGCAGGATGCTGATGAAGGAGCCACAGAGAGCCGTGAAAAGCAGCGAGGTCTCACTCTGCTGCTGTTTTCAGCCTCCTCTCACAGAGCTGTTGTTAATGTTTAAGGGATGAAGTGTGATGACTGTTAACGAGGAAATCTGTCCAACACATTCAGAGAGATTCTTACTAGAATTAAACTAGAAAGAATTCATTTGGACTGATTTTGCCTCGTGTGTTGAATTTACTTCAGCTCTGATTTTTAACTCCAGCTGGCTCCGAAAGCATCGCAGCAAAACCTCACGGACGTCGTCGTAAACATCTCAGAACAAACCTGTCGTCCTGGTCAGCCGTTGAACTACACGAGCAACAAGACGCCCGGCGTCGTCTAACTCACGTTGTATGTTTAGAAAGGACGTACTTTCTATAGAACGATCTGATGTGGTTAAGTACCATTGAGATGAAAAATGAACAAAGCCTGCTAAGAGACTGCGACTGATGAAGTGATTTTCTGCATGACAGAAAACTCTACACCTGTTGTTATACAATAACATTTCATGGAGGCTACTTTTATAAATATGTACCATAATATTTTCATGAATATAAATAACTGAATATACAAAACGGTAAATCATAATTAGTTCATTTTCACATCTATTTGTATTGCCTGCCACATCCAATATGGCGGACGTGCTAACGTACGGAGGGAACAGGCCCGTACAGTCAGTGTCTGCATCCTTCAGAGGAGCATTTGAAGGCCAGTTACGTCACAATGCTGCGTGAAGGCTGTCCCAATCCGAAGGCTCCTCCAGATGCTCCTTCTTTTGTTTTGTTTTGCTTTTAGAGGATGCACCACTACGATCCTTCGCAGCCTCACATATCCCAAGATTCGAAAAAGAAGAAAGAAAGAGAGAAAATGGCGACATCGCGTGGCGTAGATCGTCACTGTCGCAGGCCTGGGCGGCAGAAAACGTGACGTAAGGCTAAAACATCTGGCGACGCAACCAGGAAATGCTCCAAAGGCGAGACTGTCACATTTAACAACGGCTGACGAGGTTAACAAGGTCTCTCTGAAGGACTCGCCTTCGAAGACCTTAAAGGCCGAGACACAGCAGGTGTAGTGCTGTGCGATAGGGACAAAATGTAATATCCTGATATAGCTAATTTTATATCCCGATAACGATATATAACCCGGCGTGTCTTTAAATGGTTGAAAAGATTAGACGTGTTGGAGTCGCCAGTAACAACTTGTTAGCGACATGTTTTGCAGATTACCGTTGTCTGGTCGGTGTCTGACTTTTTAAACCAAAGCCAAACGATGGAATTCCAGTTCCCCCTTTTCGGCACAAATCTTCTTGGGGTTCTGCTTCTGTATCCGCACCTGATGTAACGTTTCTAGTAACGTTGTTTTCATCTTCCATTGCGCTCTCCTCCGTCTCCGCCACGCTGCTTTGCCTCTGTTTACTCCCGATTCCTTGCGGGTGACGTAAAAATGCTCCCTCAAAATGTGGATATTCAACAGTCATTCTAACATTGAGTTGTGCTTTACACGGTGTATTAAATCACAACCGTAGTGTACGTTAACGTTAGTGTAGCAACAGTGCTAATCAAGTAGCCTACACGTTAAAATTACGATACAAACAACAGAGGGTTAAATCCTACGGTAGACATTTTTATATCGCACTACGATATAAATCGTAAGATCATCTATGGGGTCTATAAGTCTATTAGTTTTGGGGCGTCAGAGCGTTACGTCACGGTGTAATTAGTTCGTCCACTACACAAAATGGCGCCGTTCCGTGGGCCTCGGGTTAGCCGCTTCCTTTTTTAAGCTAGCTTAACAGTTCCATTCAACTGAACAGGACGCACAGCTGTCCATGTTGGACACACAGAGATTACAGTTATATTAATTATATCCCTGTAGTCTTGTTGATTGTATATGCATGTTAATTTGGTTAAATGTTTACTTTAGCGTTGTGTTTTCGTGTCTCTGTGAAGTGTGTCGTGTTAGCCGGCCGTTAGCTCGGACAGCATTAACGGACAGAGTGAGCGCTCCTGTTTGAACATAGAGGATCTTCGGATCCGTCTGCAGCTCCCAGCAGCCTCCTGATGACACAGACCGTGTGTGTGTGCGTGTGTGTGTGACAGAGAGCGAGTGTGTGTGAGTGAGAGAGAGAGTGTGTGATGGAGAGGGTTGTTATTCTGCAGCAGCGGACGGACCGGAACCACAGGTGAGTTCTGATCCATGATCAATGCGATCTTTGATCACCAGCCGCCTCGTGTTTGAGCGCGACGGCAGCCCGGTGTGTTCAACCGCTGCGACGGACGCCCGGACCGTGTGTGTGTGTGTGTGTGTGTGTGTGTGTGTGTGCGCGCGCGCGCGT
>CAEMYA010000662.1:246989-264007 GCA_903131615.1 Diplodus sargus | reverse complement strand
TGTGCACGCGCGCGCACACGTGCTCTTTTCTTTTTGTGTATCAATCAACATTTAAGTCTTTGATCTGCTGGCTGAACTATTGATTCCATGTTCCTGCAGTCTGATGTAGTTTCATACCTGACGCAGGTGAATCGTCAGGTCCAACGGCGCTGAAAGGCTTGTTGGACCGGTTCTGACTACACATCCACGTATCGTTTTCACAACGTCACAACATCAGCTCCGTCTACATTGTTCACCAAGCTCATATATTAGTGATGGGAGAGTCGCCTCCAGAACATCCCAAAGATTGTAAATGGGTCGGTTCTGGTCTGGACTCATGGTGGCCCGTCTTGATGAGCCCGATGTTGGCTTCTTGGAGTATGCTGGTACACGGAGGGAAAACATGTGATGGAAGAACCTGCTCATGCAGGTAGTCAGAGACCGGACCAACTGAATCAACCCCAGATCATCACACTACCCCCACGGGCCGGTACTGTCGGCCCGAGTCGTGATGGCTGCATCACTTCATCGGCCTCTTCTTGCCCCGATGCCCCCGTCGCTCTGGAACAGTAAATTAGATCTCCAGTGAAACATCGTGATGGACGATGACATCACAGCGCGTCCACTCAGTGATGTCAGACAATCTGACACAGTTCACTCTGAGACTCTGAGTACATCTTGTAATCTATTACTTTTACTGGAGTAAACAAGCTGAATCAGTACTTCTACTTTAAGCAGAGTCGGTTTCTAGTAGGCCTGCACGATATGAGGAAAATCTGCGATGTGCAAAACACTGTTCAATACTGCGATGGCGATACAACTTGTGATAAATAAACAAATATTGAAGTCTGCATATTATTAACTACACAGTTACTGATGCTAACGTTAGCTTTGAATTGTTCTGTAGGTCTTTATGTGCTGCAGCTGGTGAAGGAGGTTGTTGTGTTTCCTCTAGAAATTGCAAAAAGTGTTTGTAACACGTCGTCTCTCCTGAATCCAGAATAAGTCCGAATAACAGAAGTGCTGTTTCTTTTTACCACAGCGTCTTCGTCGGCCACATTTTCATGGCTTCTCTCTCGTCCCTCAGCCATCGTTACCTGGCAACCGCCACCAAACTGATGCCGATTCCTTTTGTCAGGGTAGCTAACGGCTAGCTGGGGCTGCATCTGATTGGCTCTTGTATCCAGGGCTCCGTCTGATAGGCTGAATGCTGCCATGCCCACAGTGCATGCATGGTGCATGTGGACAAAATGATTTTTCTTATCGCGATTTGATTTATCAGGCCGACCTAGTTTCTACACAAGTATCTGAACTTGTACAGGAGGTTCTTCTTCTTCTACTGCTAGTCAGGATGTAACTAAGTACATTCAAACAGTAGTTACAGTCCAGTTGTGAGGAATACAAACTCTGTCAGACTGTATCCGTGTCTGAACTCTTACTGGAGGAGAGGACGTTTGGACTTTCACCACCTCTGGTGCTGCATGGATCCGTCCAGCGCCGCAGCGTGTAGATACACCTGATGTCTGACCAGCTGGTCCTCAGGTGAGACGTGCTGCAGGGCTCGTTATACAGACAGACTCACAGATTCCTGGACTTCAGGTCGGATGTCCTCTCTGATCGTCCGGCATGTAAAACTCACAGACTTTAAATCACAAGATGCTCTGGTGTGTCTGTTGCTCTGAGCTTTAATAACAGAGTGTGTCAGTGCTGGTGTCTCTCCTGCATCACATTATTAAATGGGGACTTCAGCTCCAGATGTGTGTCTGTAATAATAAAACATCCCGTCTTATTAAACAGTTTTACTGACTGATAACTTTCTGTCTGCACGAGATCTTATTATACTCTAATTATAAAGGTTACAGTTCGTAGCCTGCGTGTGATCTCTGGTGTTTTATAACAGCGGTGTGAGTCGCTGAGGTCAGTGTTGGTTTTCAAAGCGAACATGTTTGTGGTGTTTCTATGAGATTAACTTGGTTCTGATGGTTCTGCAGGTGATGTTCTGTTCGTCAGGCGCAGGATCTCCTGCATCGTAAAGACGAACGTGCTCTCTGGTGCTTTAACTTTGTGATGATGACACAGTTTCTAAATGATCTCCAACCCCGTCTGGACTTTTATGTGCTGCACTTTCTTGTTATTTATTGACTGTTTTATTAAGTATCCAGGTCCTCAGACTCCGGCGCTGTTGTGAGTGGAGATGTGAGCGCGTCGTCACGAGTCACTCGTTGGAAATAAAGGCGCTGCTGGCAAATGTTGGCTCAGAATCTGACAGTGAGACGCTGCCTTCAAAATGTTAGCATACGGGCTGCAGTGCATCATGGGAGGATGTAATTACACAGTTTGGCCACTAGGAAAGACCGGCATCAAGGCCCGGCGTCTTCTTTGCGGAGGAAGTTCTGGTCGAGCCAACAGTGTTAAAAACTCCTCATCTTCTTCTTCTTCGTTGGTTTTACCGGCAGACTAGAAACACCACACCACCATCCAGTGGAGCAGAGTATATTTAACGCTGCAGCGCTGTTACATTTTTATTTTCATGAGTCTTAATTTTCCGTCCAAGCATTTTGATTTTCTGTCACTTTCCACTGACGTGAGGCAAACAGTAAATAATGCTTTTATTACTTGAGTAAGTTATTTTACCACTTTGTTTGACTGAAGCAGACTTTCTGTCGTGATCACAGAGCGGGATGTCGTTTGTGTCGTTTGCTGTCACACAACATGGTTTTGTTGGAACTTCTAGTTTTATACGATCAGTAAAAATATTGCGATAATATTTCTGTGACTTTTCTGACTGAGGTCGTGATCCTGAACGTTTGTTCTTTAGCATCTGAGACTGTGATGATCCTGATGGATCTGGTCTGGATCTGATCTGGGTTCAGTGATGTGCGTCCTCGTGACTCGTGATGTAATGATCTCTCTGTAATTTTCCTACAATGTTTTAAAAAAGCTCCGGCAGCCTCTCACATCCTGCCGTGTGATGCTGGCTGTGCGGTAACCCGGCGCTGACGGGATTTCTGCGCTCGTCGCTGCGTGACGGTGCGCGTTTCTCCACTCTGCTGCCGACACACACACACCTCTCCTCCCTCCGCTCTCCCTCTTCCTTCACCACTATTCTGTTTCCACCTCCTCCATCCCTCTCTCCGTCCATCCATCCATCCAGGCAGCCCGTCTGGGCTCGACACCTCCTCCCCTCCCTCCTCATCCTCCTCCTCCTCCTCCTCCTCTTCTTTCCTTCTACAGCAGAATAGCGGAGGAGAAAAAAACTAATATTTTAGCAGTGATAACAACCAAACACCGTCCGTTCACACGCAGAGCGAGCCGGGCATCATCGGCGCTGCAGCAGCGGATCGCTCGGCTGTCAGACGCAGAGGAATGATAATTAGAAAGAGATTGACTCGGCAACAAGAAGAAAAAGAGGAAGAAAGAGGAAGAGGAGAGGATCTGGGCCTGCAGCAGCAGCAGCAGAGGAATACGTGAAGGAGGAGAGGAGGAAGGAAGGAGGGATCGGATTGATCAGAATCTGATCACAGACGAGAAGAAGAAGAAGAAGCAGAGAGGAAAATCCGCCGAGCAGCAGTGGTGTGCTTTTTATTTCTCGGAGGGAGATGATGGTGACAGCAGCCGCGGAGGAGGAGAGAGAGGGATGAGCGGGGATCAATAATCCTCCCTCCTCCTCCTCTTCCTCCTCCCCCACCTTCATCCCTCCATCACCTCTGCAGGAGCCGCTGAAACCTGTGAGACACTGCTGCCTGGTTTTTATTCCTTTCGCTTTTTTTTTCTGAGTGCTGCATCGTGTGTGTGTGTGTGTGTGTGTGTGTGTGTTGGCTATATAGGCCATAAGGACTATAATGTGTGTGTGTGTGTGTGTGTGTGCATGTGCAGCATGTGTGAACTGTTCAGAATGAGATGCATGCACATGTGTTACGTATGTGGTGTGTTTCACGTGTGCGTGCAGTGTGTAAAATATGTGTGGGCTGTGTGTGTGTGTGTGTGTGTGTGTGCGCGCGTGTGTGTGTGTGTGTGTGTGTGTGTGCGTGTGTGTGTGTGAGGGGGCTGATAACATGACTGTAAAATTGGCCAATTAAAACAGTTTCTGCTGCTGTTAAATTAAACTGAAATAATATAAATCAGAATGTGTTCAGACCGCCTACACGCTGATGAACCGGCTCGCAGGCTTCACTTCGTGTTTCCTGACGACTGAAAACACATCCAGCAGTTTCTTTTCTCAATATTTTTTTTTGTAAATTGTCAAACCTGCCAATTATTTTCCTGATTAATTGTGAAAAATGCTCGTTACAGACAACATGATTAAGGCAAAGCGCGTGGATTAATTTCTGAGCTCGGTTTAAACATTCAAACCTCAGAAAATGTAATTATCTGGTGCAGTAAACGGTTCAGTTCCGCACAGAGCTCGTGTAAACGGGTCGAGTCGCTCAACTCAAACACACGTTCCTGTGTGATCCAGCTGGCGTCGTGTAGTTCAGGTCATTAGTGACTTTGAAAACAGTCGCTGGACTCTTAGGAGCAACAAAAGCACATGATCACATCTGTAAATCAACATGTTGCTTATTTACACATTAAGCCGTTACAGATGAATGTTGACGCTCTGTTGGCTCTGACTTTGGTCTCCTCCACCTCCTCAGAGAGTTTAACTCGCTCTTTAGCTGCTAAAGGCTTCACTGTGTTCAGCAGCGAGTCTCTGACTGTCTGTCGGCTGTTTGCTGCTCAGCAGGAAGTGATCAGCTCTGAAAACTAAACTCTGAGCGAAGCTGCAGGTTCATCACTACGAGCTCCGACACACACGGAGATTAACGCAGAGAAAACAGGAAGTAGACGGGATTCTTCTTATCCGATATTTTGTAAACCATTAAAAGTTCCCCAAACTACAGCAGCAGCTCCTGTTTGCAATGTTCCCATTAATGTATATAATCACTGAAGATTCTTCGGGACAATCACACTTTTACTGAAGTGATTTTGAGAAAACTTGATTCAAGGAAATACGTTTTTCTAATCGCAAGATACAGAACTATGTTAAAGGTGGGTTGGTGCGTTATTGAAGACGCATTTATATTGTATTTGATGAATTAATGCAAGAAAACAAATGTGTCTTTGGCCTCTGAGGCTGGTCGGTCTCACATGAAGCCCGAAAAAGCTCAACTTACCGGGTACAGAACTACGGATCTCGTGCGTGTGTTGCCCCTGGAGTGTGATTGGCTTAATGATTTAAACTTAAAGCTCTTCTAGACTTTCCAAATGTTGTGGTTGTGAGGGCGACAAACAAATATGTATCCACAGTTTTACAGCCGCTTCTTTCACATTGTGAGCTTACGGGAAAAACTCTTTTTGGGCCCCAGTGCATCATGTGACGTTGTAATTACACAATTTAGCCACTAGGGAAAGTTGGCCGCAAAACCTGGCGCTTTTCATGGGGGGCTTGACACGGACCCTGAGCTAAGCGAAGCTAACCCAGTTAGCACAAAGGACACACCTTCAGCCGTCAGGAGTAACTGTCGTGCCAGGTAGCCTGACTGATTGTGTGTAACATGATTGTATAAGACGTAAAAAGCTTTTTGTATGTAGTTAGCTCGCCGCTAACGCAGCTTCCAGTTCGCCAGTCGGTGTGTTCAGGCGGTGTGTGTTCATGAGTTTCGGAGCTTTCACTCTAGATGGGGTTGTTTTAGTAGGATACTTTTAAACATAGCTTGGTTTTGCTGGTTTCTTACTTGTGTCCTTACTGGCTTTCCACAGTATACATGTTAGATGGCTGTGTGTGCCGATGAGTATAAAGATTATCGGTGTGGAAATTGGCTTCTGCTGACTGATGGTCGGGCGGCGAAACCTTCAGTCTGAGAAAACAAGAGCTCGGTTACTAAACACACACACACGGCGACGATGTTTCTGCTCGACTTCACACACAGTATGTTTGTAACGGACGGCTGAGGCATGAACGGTCTGCAGAGAGCAGCACATGCAGAGAGAACGATAGAGAGACCCTGACAGAGACGGAGGGAGAGAGAGAGCGAGCGAGGCAGAGAGGGATGGTGGTCAGTTAGTGAGTCATGAATAATTGAATGTGCTTAATGGGAAGAGATATAAAAGCTGAAACTGTTTGGCTGCTTTGCAATAGAGACCAGATAGCCAGCCATTTCCTTTGTGTGTGTGTGTCTGTGCGTGAGTGTGTGTGTGTTTTGAGAGACTTCATTAACCAGAAACCCTGAAAAATATGTCAGTAAATGTTATTGTTATTGATACCTTGAATGTAAATGATTTATTCTGGATATAACCTGTGTAGAAGTTAAAGATATGTTATGTTCCTCTCTGATTTAAAACGACGTGAGTTCACACCACCACAGATATTTCCCACAATCTTATAACAGTCACCTGTTTCTTTACTTGCTGGAAGAAAGTCTGTAAACAAGACTGAATTAAACGTAAATAAAACACTACAGTACATCCGTCTCCAATCACGTGATGGTTGTTTAACAATGAAACTCAAACGATCCAATGCTGCCTCACGTCTTCAAACTACGTCTTCTGCTTTTGTTGTTTGCATTCAGGGACCCCTAACGGCAGAAATGACACACTTTATGTTGTAAGTTTGAAACGTAACATTGGCGAATGTTTGAATGTCTTTAGCTACTCGTGAAACCATACAGTCGCCACATAGCTCATTAATGTTAGCTTGCGTCATCAGTGCGTCACTCTTTCAGCTACAAACATCGGTGAATGTAACTTTATTTGCCGATAGCAGTCAGCAAAGTGAACGCCGGCCAATGTACCCGGTTTTGTGACATTATCAACGGAGTAGCCAGCTGAGGCCATCGACGCCAGTTTTGGATTCGCTGTCGCCTCAACATCACCAAATCTTGACGCCAGCATTCAGTTGCTGACTGTTAGATTCACAGTTTCACTCCAGATGTTTTACCAAGAATTAAAACCTGAACGCCGGCACCAACACAAAGCCAGGAGCCGGTGTTATTGATACAGCGATGCACACAGATTGAATTGTTCCAGATCGAAACGATCTAAAACTGAGTGGCAGAAAGAAAGAGAGCGAGAAAGTCTGAAAGGGGTGGACGGAGACAGAGGAGGGATGGTGACGGAGTGTAGGAGGAGAGGCTGATGGTGTGTGATGATTTTTCTCGTCTCTGATGGCTGAGACAGAGCATGTCATTGGTATTTATGGGCTGAGAGACCTCGCACTCCTAGCAACCACAGGGAAAGAGCCAGAAATGAAAGGGAGCGATGGAGATGAGAAGGTAAAGGCTACGTGAAATCAGAAAACAGCGTAGAGGAAGTCACAAAGCCGTGGATCAGGAGAGAGAGCAGAGGAATGTTGAAGGGAAAGAGATGAAGATAAACAGGATGTAAAGAAACAGGTCAGGAAATCAAACCAAAAGTAAAAAGTAGAGGAAGCTAATAAGATAAAATAGCGGAGAACATTTTCTCATCTTTCTTTCTTTTCTTGTTTTTCATGTAACGGGTGGACGACATGCAGACGGACCTGAATATGCGATCCAGCAGGATGACGATGACTCCCAGATGCCTCGGCGTGTCCAGGGGGAAGACGAACATCTGACATGACATTCGACCTTTACGTATCACTTCCTCTGGCAGACCGACTGCAGGATGACAGGCTGAGTCCTGCAGGTGAACCCATGGACCAGGAAGAGGTGAACCTCTCCTCCGTCAGAAGATGATCTTCAGCGGACGTTACGTTTTCATTTTGTGGAGCTTTGCGTTGTGTTGATTTCTCACAGGGTTTGTGGTTCCAGACTGTTTTGTTGATGGAGAGAGTCAGAACTGAATCTTGTTTCTTGCCCTGAAAACGCTCCAGGATCTTTTTTTTTTTATGTATTGAGATGATTACAACAAGGTTCTGATCCCAGGATGTTATGATGAGGCACAACGGGGAAGCTGGTGGTTCGTGAACTTGTTTGGGAGTTCGTAGTCACGCAGACTGCGCTTGGAAAAACACTTGGACTGGAAGCTGGACAATCAACAGTCACTCAACAATGATAATGTGCAATATTTTTGATACAGAGGGACAAACGGCGTCTCCGTCAGCTGTCGTCTCCTCGACTGCTTCCTGGAAGCCAAAGTTCTGAT
This sequence comes from Diplodus sargus, assembly GCA_903131615.1. Classification (NCBI taxonomy): domain Eukaryota; kingdom Metazoa; phylum Chordata; class Actinopteri; order Spariformes; family Sparidae; genus Diplodus; species Diplodus sargus. The sequence goes on along the minus strand of CAEMYA010000662.1, from coordinate 255,925 downwards.
CCTGCATGGAGTGCAAAGAGTGGATACAACTGACTCACTGACACACAGAACAACAGTGTTTTTGTGGGGGACAAGTCGAACTCTTTCTCTGTATCTGTTCTGTTTTTAACGGTCATGGGTCTGAGGCCCAGCAGGAACACCTGACTGAACCAGGGGATGGTCGACGACTCGATAAGCCTCTCTGACTGGAGCCAGCGAGGACGAGGTCCATCTTGATCTCCACATCAGAACTCAAAGAAGAGAAAGTCCTCTCCCCCCCACTTACCTCTGGTGGGGGGGAGGGTGAAGGGTAGTCTAGTTTTTAGGGTGTAGGGTTTAGGGCCTTAGGGTGTAGTTTTGTAGATTTAGGTTTTAGGTTGTAGACTAGACCGACTAGTTTTAGACCTCTTGCGTTAGGCTTCCTCTTAGTGGTTAGTCAGTTGTGCTAGTTTTAGCTTTTGGCTTGTTGCTTATTTGCTTTTGCCACCACTCAGTGCGTTCGCCTCTGCACCAGCTGCACCCGAGAGTCAGCGCTCAGACGGGATCTTTCCAACTGCATTAAGGCAATTTAAGAGTTAAGCATCAGCAAGTTTTGGTCACTGGGGTATTTTCCCAGCTGGTGTCTAGTCTGGGTTTACCTAGCCGTTAGCCAGACAAGCTAGTAATGGATTCTAATCCAGGCCCAGGCCAGGGCAGCCCAGAAAGCCCTAACCGGGCCGTGGAGTACCTTCTTGAACTGAACAACATCATCGAGAGCCAGCAGAAGCTTCTAGAAACACAGCGGCGCCGGATCGAAGAGCTGGAGGTCCAACTTGACCGGCTCAGCCAGGAGAACAAGGACCTGCGTTTGGACCGGCAACCTGTTGCTCCTCCTCCACCTGCTCCTCCTCCCGAGCCACCTGTCCCTCCACCTCCTCCGCCGCCTCCACTGACTCAGACCACATCGTCATCCATGTCTAGCAAGAACCACCACCACCACAACAGCCAACACCAAGCTCCTCCCCAGCCTCCCTCCTCTATCCCCCTCCACCACAGCCACCACAGCCACCAGCATCACCAGCACCACTACCACTCCTCCGCCCACCACTCCTACAACAGCACCAACAGCACCAGTATGACCGCGATCCCGATTCCTGCTCCTGCTCCGTCTTCAGCGCCAACCTCCATCTCTCTTCCGACACAAATCCCAGCTCCGATCTCGTCTTCAGCCCCTGCTCCACCTCCGCCTCCTCCGATCCCACCCAGGGATCAACCGCGGGCCCACAGCCGGCTGACCCGAGTGCCCTCCACCAGCACTGGCACCAACACCAACTTCGTGGAGAAGGAGAAGGAGAGGCTCGAGCGCCTTCACCGATCCAACGCCTCCAACAACCATCACGCCCACACCCTCCACCACCACAAATCGTAAGTTTAAGTTTAAGGTGTACTTACTTCAGCCAAAGCCAAAGGTTGCACGAGATGATGGCAAACCCGATCCGAGCAGCGGACTGACATGAACAGATTCTGCCCTCAAAACGTTGGCTGGCACCTTTTAATCCAGTATAATCTGACAGGTAATTACGTAGGACGGTTTCATCAGATGTTGCACACAATATACAATTATGTAAGTTTAATTGGTATTATGAGATCAAGTTCTGTCTCTTCTGATGGGACGGATTCTGCAGAACATCAGTGTTAATATGACAAACATTCACAGACTCACTCGGCTGCACGTCTGTCATCCCGCTGTTGGTTTTGCCAGAACTCGTGTTGACCTTTTGGACTTTGATCGCTACTAACTTTGCAGCTTCTCTCACGCAGGTTTTTTTAATTTTTTTTGCAAGCCTAGAAATGTGTGCACACATGTTAATCTGACCTGGAAACATCTTCTTCCTGCTTGATTCCTCGCTGGCAAAGAAACATTGCAAGCAACAGATATTAAGGCGAAGCTGTTGTGCTTGAACGTAATTTACTGTAAAGCGTTTGGACTCGGACACATTGAAGAGGTGACCTGTCGAACACTGAAGCGTTTTCTTCTTCCGCAGGAGAGCGGCTGTGAGTTCTGTCTGTACTGAGATGCGAGTGCAGCTGGTGGATGTACAGGGTTGATAAATATTCATCCTTGCATCGGTTAATAGGGCTACAGAGTGGAAGGTTGTTGTGGGAATTTATATACTGCAGGACAGTAGGAGTGCAGAAACGGACCAACTAAACGACTACAACATCTCTAACACTGATAATTGGTGGAGCAGAAGCCTGAACGGTGTTATGTAACAGATATTTCTGCTAAGCAGTAAGATTGGTTGTTCTCGCTGAGACCGTAAAAAAAAAACGCACGCTGGGCTTTTTTAGAAACGTGAGGTCGTTTGCTGTCCTGATCACCACGGTAACCACTCACACGGCGGCTCTTCCTCTTTTGCCTTTTTGCTCATATTTTTGTTGTAAGTTTGTTGTTTGGGATGCAGTTTCAGTCAGAACTCGTTAGTTGCCTGGCAACCGCATCTGAGGAGCACCCTGTCAGCGAGTGTTGAAGATGACGGAGAGCCTCGCTGCCGCCTTCGTGCGCAGCGCTGAGCGCCGCCGCAGGCGACAGGATGCAGCGCTGCAGCTGTCCCATGCGTCCACCCGGCCGTTCCTTTTGTAACTGGAAACACTGAACTGCTGTCTGTGGGAAGTGCTGGTCATGGTGATTGCTGTTGCTATGCAACTGTGAAAAACTGTTTGAAGGACAACACTCTCACAAAACAGCTGAAACGGGTTTTAATCTCACTCGGTGCTCTGAGCGCTTGAAGCTTTGCTAAGCTTGCGCCGCTGCTGGGAACATAGAGCAGCGCCTCTTTTTCACTGCAAACACGGAGAGCAGAGAGAAGAGAGTCTCCCGGCAGACCTGCAGAACGGGAGGCTGGGGAAACGCAGTGATGACTCATGGAGACAGATTTAATAGTACTATTGCTTTGTCTTATGAGCTCTCATACGTGCAGCCTAAAAAGTAAAATAGATTGTTCAGAAGTGTGACTCAGACTTTGAGATCTGGGTTCATCCGAGGCATCTTGAGGCATCAAAAAAAATAAATTCCTGCGAGCCCTGAGTCACGGGACGTTCAGGTACCGTCGATATCGTGAGAAAAAAAGCTGACCTCAGGCTTGCAAATGATGTAACAGACAGAGAACAGTGATGCAGTCTGACAGCGGCGAAGATAACTCTGATTCGTTATGAAATCGCACAGCACAATCGGCTGCTCGCTGCCTCTTCAAGTGACTGACTGTGATCCAATAAATCCCACACTGCACTGGGGCAGATTATGGCACGCAGGCATGACAGCATGTTGCAGCGCTGCCTACACTGGATTCTGACTGAGTCTTTGTATCGGCCGTGATGCAGCAAAATGCAAAACACCCGCACACAGATTTATCTTGCAGCACCTCAAGCTGAAGCAGGACACACACACACACACGCACACACACACACACACACACACACACACACACACACACACAAGGAAGCAGTGACTATTGTTGGATGTGACAAGTTCAAACATTTCATCTGAGGGGACACAGACCTGCATGTAGCAACTTAGAAGACTGAAGTAGTTCAGCATCAGTTTTCTATTTATGGCGTCCATGTTGAAATGAAAGCAAATTAAACTTTGCAATAAACACTGTGTCCTTGTTCCTGTTATGTTTCAAAGGCTCAACCAGCTTTACGCTGGTTATAGATCTCTTGTCATGAGTTCTGGGGTCCTGAACTTCTGATCATGCCACATTTCTGGACTTGGAGAGTCGTCAACATGTCAGAGAGTCTCCTGGTCAAACGTCAGGTGTATCTAAAAGCTGAAGAGCAGAGTTTGGTAGTCTGACCCCGAGATTCCACCAGATGTGTGTCCGCTGCGTTAAGGCTCTGATCCGGTTTTGCTCCACTGTCCAGCGACCCCCACCGGTTACAGTTTGAGTCCGCCACAGCACAGTACTGTCGACAGCTGGCGTTGTGAGATCGAGGAGTTCCCGCGATACGGATTGGAAGAAGAGCTTGTATTTGTCTCTTTTTTGAGAGTTGTGTGCTGGCGTCAACACAGAGTGTTTTATTTTGAAAAGTAACTGGACGTATATTGCTGCTTTGTGCTCCGGCATCCCCGAGAAACAGAAGTCCTGCGTATCTGTTCGGAGGCTCCGGACTGCCGGCGCTGGTCGGAGCAGATACACAGCGGATACATAACAGGTTGAATCTCGGGGTGACAGTCAGCTGAGATCAGCACGTCTGCAGCCGGCGCTGCGCTCGTTAATGGAGAGTTGAAATCCTCCATGAATCATAATTCATCTTCATCTTTATGAGATTAATTGTGTGGCTTGAGGAGTTGACGTTGGAGATGAATGGCTCGTTGTTGATATCAGCCAAGCAATTTAATGACGCGAGCCAAACTCCTCACCAACATGCTGTTTAGCTAAAACCTCGATGCTAACCAGCTAAAATGTTGGCGTTTCTTATCGGATCAGGCCGACTGGACACTGCATCGCTGTATTGCTTCCATCTACTGTTTGGTATTAATGCTGTTTGTCCAATAATGCTGATTCCACCAGTTTCTACAGTTCATCCAGATATCCAGGTTGAGTGAACACAGTTCCTCCAGCTGCTGCCGGGTCGTTGAACAGCTTCCTGCTTTGAAGCAACGCTGCACAGAATTTGGTGACTTATTTCTCACAGATTATTGACCTCTCTGCTATAACGCAGAGTGACGCACTGGAAACAGGCGCCACAGAACTGGTATTGGCTCAAACGTGAACGCTGCCCAACATTACTCTGCGTAGCCATACTGAGATTAAATGTTTGAGCAGAAACACATGAATCTGAACAGGCTGGAGGGTTTGTGGTTCAAACATTCAGGTCATATTTACCCTACAAGTCACCAGTTAGCTTGTAAGCGAGCTGATAGAAGATCAGAACAGCAGGTTTTTAAGCCACGAGGGGAAAAAACTGCAGCACACGAATTCACCAAAGCACAGCAGTGAGAATCAGCTGCAGCCGCAGCAGCTTCGAGTTGACATTTCAACTGAAGTGTGGTGAGTGGAATAAAAAATGCAAAACGGCGGCATGATCCTAAACTATTTTATTAAAGATTCAAAAGTGAAGACGAGGAAACAGCAAAGTCACAATCCAGTAACCTGATGTTCAGAGCAGCTAAAGGTTTCTGAACAAATGACACAGAATCTATACAAGTTTGTTGTGAGGAAAAATGCAGATATTTAATCATTACAGGGTAAAGAAAAACACAAATCCAGCATCACAGTCTTCAGTCTCTGCTGCTGCTGATGAGTTTTAGTCTCTCCGTTCATTTCCAAGCATCAGATGAGATGATGAGCACATGTGGCTGTGACGACGCCGTGACCATCATTAGACATGAGCGCCGTGACACTGATCCAGAGGGGGAAGACTGATGGAGAGCAGTTATGGTAATGAACCGAGAGAGCGGAGAGGGATGTTATTCTGCAGTGTGGGTGTGGAGCAGTCAGATCTGTAGGACTCACATGGACGAAGAGGAACACAGAAAAAGACTTTTAAAGAGGAGGCGTGTTCTCTCTGCAGCGCTCCGCTCTCCTCCTGGATGTTACCTGTGATCTGCACCTTCATTACAACATCTGAGGTTATTTGCATATAAATCTGGGGTTGCTAACCATTATTTCATTAACCCAGTGCAGATTAGTTTGTTTCCACCTCTGTGATGTTCAAGGCGACGGTCATGTGACAGCTGAGACGGGTTAGCATGGCTGCTGCTCACGAAGCTAACGTCAAACTGGTAACGTGAGGAAGTAACCGGAGCCGGTGGAGGCGGTTACATGTTAGCTTAGCCTGAAGCGATGCTGCTGTATGTGAGGAAAAACTGTCATCTCGCTAAACTTGATATTCACTCAGATCATAGATTGATTGACCTTATTGATCGACTCGACTGATCTGCTTTCTGGTTTCTTCGTTAAGGTGGAACGCTCCTAAAGCTTAGTTCCATATAAATGCAGGATAATTCGTTGTTTTGTCGTTAGCGAAAAACAATATTGACCTTGAAGTTGAAAAAGGAGCCTCATATAAGAAACAATACTAAAATAAAAAGCTGGAAAAGTCTCGTGAGATCTGGCGTGGATAGTTGTTGCCGGACGACAGAAGTTCCACCTTAACTGTCCTCCAGGTTACGTCACATTCTGAGATCGACACTCTGAGAGCGGAACAAGCTGCTGCTAACGTGAGTTGTTCAAAAACCTTCTTTTTAGTAACTCTGTGTACACAAACAATGTTCTCAGTGCTCGTGTTCATGTGTAGAGACCCTGGTGATACTACGAGCAAAGTTTCATGTTGTGTCGGTCTTCTTAGTGTTTTAAAAATAGAGATTTGGATGCTATCGTAAAAGTGCCCGTAGCGCTCCCATTGAAAATGAGTTTGACCTGAAAACGAAAATACAGTAAATCTTAAAAGTGCCTCTTTCATCGTAATTATGCTTTTACACGAAGGTTTGACTCGTATACATTCACAAAAAAAGCCTCGGTTGCATTTTGGCGAGTTTCACTTTAACATGTTAGTCCGACTTTAATCGTACCAAATTGAATTTTTTAATGTCGGACTGACACACCGAGGATGATAAAGTCTTTAATGCAATATTATGTTTTAATGGTGCAAAAGGAGAAATTCAAAGGATGTTTAAAAACTGAGGAAACGTGATTTAGATCACAGTCCTGATTGAATCTAAATAATAGATAGTGACTCTTTGTAAGCAGCGGCTGACATCTCGTCCTCCGTGTGCTGATGACGCTAACACGAGTGTAAATGAGCTCCGTCAGCAACACTGCTGCACCAGGTGTGTGTGTGTGTGTGTGTGTGTGTGTGTGTGTGTGTGTGTGTGTGTGTGTTTGACCCCATTAGCTCAGAGTCCTGCCAAGTGAAGATGCTCAGCCTGCGTCCTCGTGTGTTAAAATCATAAACAGTAATCTCTGACACAACAGCGAAAAACACGCTGTTCATTTTTTTTGTGTGTTTCTGGTGATTGTGTGTGTGTGTGTGTGTGTGTGTGTGTGTGTGAGAGCTAAAAGTCTTGACTCAGCACTTTCTCAGAGGTCGATATAAAGCACCTCATCAGCGCTGACTGCTGCCTGATAGTCCTGAGCTAAACATGTTTCCACCAACAAACTGCAGCGATTAAACAGCTCAGATCCGATCAGGCAGCCGGAGGACGAGCGCACGCGTCTTCTTAATGTGGTCGGGTCACGTGAGGCGCCGAATACGAGAGTCTGACATGTGACTGCAGGTTTCATTCGGTTTAAAGTTGTTAAACTCGTCTTACAGCTCAGGATTCATTGAGTTCTGCAGTCCGTCCACTGATGTTCATGTCCAGTGATCACAACATGGCGGTTCAGCTGATCAGCGTCTGATTTAGACAACATTCATTGTGTCACCATCACCAGAACAACCCGAGGAACCCGAGGAACCAGAGGAACCTCAGTTACAGGCAAGAAACCGACTCCATCAGTTCAATATGAAAGTGCGGCGCTGAGTTCCACCTTCGATCACGATCACATTTGTTCATTTACATTTTGTGAAAGAGGTTCAATAAGTTCCTCTGGACCACAGAAGCCTTTCTGTAACATGAAGCATGAATATTAGCTACATTAGCATCGTCTGTATCCCAGCTGCTGGGTGACCTCTGTGCTTATATAACGTCCTCGTTGTTACGGCGTCTGTCATAAAGAACTGGGCGTTATGAGACCAAACAGAAGTGAAATTCTCCCAATTTTCTGCACATCAGCTGAAATAAAGGGTTTCATCGGTCTAACATATATTTCTGCTGACATCGAGGTCTCTCTAAGTATTTTTTCCCTCAGATGACTTTTCCTCAGAGACACTAAATCAGTTTTTGATAAATGTCGATGCAGATGATTCTGATGAGCGTCTGTGTTGTGGTTTGACTTGTTGTACGTCATGAACGTGATGTGACTAAACTCTGCGTTATACTTTCACTTCTGACTTCCTCCTTTGCTGCTGTAATAATCATAACGGCCACTAGGCGTCTCCGACTAACCAGGAATTTAAATAATCTGCTTTTACAGGCAAATTATAAGATTATTTTAGTACAGAGTCAATATAAAAAATCTTATTTTTATATTATACGTTGTACTGACTTTTACATGTAATAGATTACTTCTAGATCGAGGTATTTCAACCTTTACGTAAGAGAGGGATCTGAGTTTGTCTTCCACAGCCGGCAGTAAAGATGTGAATATATTGACACATTAAGCTTTTGATAATGATAATACAAAGGAAAATAATACTGTAATCATCGTGGTGGTAATAAAGCGTCTCCCGTGTGATGACTTCTCCTCTGCTCCTCTCTGCACATCAACATCACCACCAGACGCAAGATTAGATATGTCTAGATCAATACGTTAGAACGGGGCCATAGATCAGCTTATTGATTGCTGATTGATCTGTTTGAATCTGAAGTCTGCGTGGACCAGCTGTACGTCGTCAGCAGCTCGTCTCAACGTGATGAACATGGAGGCGACTGTCGTGGCGCCCTGTGGCGGCCGGGCTGTGGGCGTCCATCTTCGATTCAGTCTGGCCTCCTTAAAAAAAAGACAAAAAAATATTCAACTGTATTTAAACGTATTTTTCTCGTTCTGTCTTTAACCTTTAAACGCATTACATCAATTTGTACGATCATTTCCAGCTCAGTTTAAATGCAGCCAGACGCAAAAACTCAAAAATCTCTTAATAACACTTGTCCCCTCCAGCTCACCGTAGTCCCCCTGCGAATCACACAATCTAATTAGAGGGAGTGTGTGTGTGTGTGTGTGTGTGTGTGAGTGACAGGAGTTAGATGATATCAGTGTAGTTGATTGATGGTGTAATCATTCTACAGCTGACCTGGATGTTAAGACACACACACACACACACACACACACACACACACACTCTGACACATGCACGCGCGCACACACACACAC
>CAEMYA010000662.1:214774-226210 GCA_903131615.1 Diplodus sargus | reverse complement strand
GCAGCAGAAGCTACGATGTAGTCCTCCTCCTCTTCTTCGTTGGTTTTACTGGCCACGCTGCCATCCAGTATATCGGAGGATAGAACATCGTGCAGTTCACTGACGATGTCTTCAGTGAGTGAGAACGAGGCCGATGTCGACCGCCACAGATAAGTTAATGTGTGGGAAGCACTGTGTTGAAAAGTTTAGTTTAATTCCCTCCGTACAAATCTCAGTTTGAACCTTTATCCGTTGTTAACATTTATTTACGAGTTATCCCTTTTTTATGACATGTTGCCTCATTTCACGTACTGAAACGTCACATTAGAGCCGACTGATTCTTCCGTCTCAGCCGGTATGTTGCTGCATGTGCAGCGTCATGAAAACTAGGATTATAGAACATGGGAGCATTTTTAATTTGCTTAATTCTCAGTGATTTTGCTGTTTCAGTGTGTCGTCCATGAGGCCTGAAAGCCAAATTAGTCAAAGAGTTGATTGTAAAATATCCTCCAGTGTTTCACACGTTTGTGTTTCTGAACCATATTTATGTCATCAGGAGGACTCGACTTTACTAACGTGATTAGATTTAAGTTTCAACATGTCGGCTGCATGTTCTCACGGAGAATCGTTGGGATTTGAAACCTTTTACCGTCTTGTATCACAGACAGCGCTGAGGGCAGATTGTAGACTGTGAGGTCTGCAGGTAGATGTGACACCTGTTATTACAGTCAGGTGTGTGCGTCTGCAGCTCGGTGACACGTCGTAAAGTCACACATTAAAGATGCAGAGTGATGATTCCTCTGTGTGTGTGTGTGTGTGTGTGTGTGTGTGTGTGTGTGTGTGTGTGTGGATGAGTCACCAGCAGAGGAGGCCGTCGTGCATTAATACTCACAGAGAGTCGAGGGATTGATCAGCTGACGCGGCCTCTCATTCCTCTCTTGTCTCTAAACGCCGCCGCCGCGTTGGCGCTTAATGAAACGGCCCGTTCACGCAGAATGTTCTGACGGGCCGTACCGACACTCAGGCATGTGGACGCTTTGTGCTTTTACACCCCGAGACGTTGTGTGTAATACATAATGCATGAAGTGTGTTCTGTCAGAGAGAGCGAGTGAACACACAGTCAGACGTGTCGCTGCAGAGAAGTTAAAGGACGAGTTCGTCAAAGAGGGAAAATGACCAAAACACAGAGTCTTAATTCAGCGCTGACAGTTAAAACCTCCTCAGGCTGCTTTTCTTCAGACTTTTACATCTACACACATCAGATGTTGTAAACTTGCAGATAAACTTTTTTCATGCAGAGCTGAAAATGTTGGACAAACACTTTGTGGGTTGTTTTCAGATCTTGTCTGAACTCGAGGTTGAATTTTTTTTTTTACAACGTAGAAAACGTACATTTGTAAACAAGCTGCGACTGCGTGGCTTCTTGTCCAGCTAGTGTCCTACTTTCACTCCTCCAGGTGTGAAAAATCCATCCGTGTATATATACACTGTAAAAATCAAACATGAATCTGATGATATGGCAGAAAAAAAAAACGACCTCTCAGATATTTTAGTCAGAAAACCTTCAGACCAGCTTTAGGCTCATTTACGCCTCTTTTAATGGACAAAAATCTCAAACGATGCGACCATAACTGTCCTTCAGGTCTTCATCTCTTTACATCAGCGTGGTGCTGAGCAACACGTCCACTAGAGGGCAGAGCAACATCAAACTAGGAAGATTGTCCGTCTGTGTTTTATTCTTCTGTAGAACCTCAAGCTGCTCGTACATCAATCACACCGGCTCACCGTCATAATGAAGACAGAATAATAATCTCTAGAATACAAACTGTGACATCAACACTCAGTCGGTCATCACCACGACAACAACCTGCGTCTCACTTCTAAAATTATTGTGAAGTATCTTTAAATCCTCAAATATTCCTTTGGAACTTCTAAAAACCTGCGAACACTCTCTGAATGAACATCAACACAGTTTAAAGAGGCGTTTGCATTAAAAAAGATGTTATGAATGAAAAATGAATTCAGCAAAACACAACAACTCTTTCTATTAAACTACAGATGATTGATTTTCAAACTTCTGAATGATTTGATTGAGAGGAAACACGACCTGCTGACGGATCACAGTGACGGATTACAGGCGCGTTTTTCTTGATTATCGCATTTCTGACCGGCATCACATTTGCAATAATGCGTGTTGGCATCAGCCTCCATCTTAAAACTACAAAAGGCTTCTCCGTCACCTCACATCATCCCTCCCTCCATCCCTCCCTCCCCCGTCCTCCCCCCTGCAGGGCAACACTGTCACCTCTGACTCTGTGTAAATTTATAATTTGAGAGATTAATTGTGTCCCGAGGCGTCGAGGGGACGCTGCTTCACCTCCACGTCACAGTTACACTCAGAAGGTCGCTGCTTCGGTCTCAGATGTGTGAACGCTGACACCTGGTGGCCGACTGCAGTACTGCACCTCTAAACTTAAACTCCCGTCACCAGACTTCTTCTCTTCTTCTTCTTCTCTTTTCTTTTTCTTCTCTCTTTTCTCTTCCACATCCTTTTATCTTCCTCTCCTGTCTGCCCTCCTCTCTCTGTCTCTGTCTCTCCTGTCTGTTTGTCTGTCTGTCTCTCAGAGAGGAGGAAGATGACGACATCGCCCATCAGTTCTGTTGCCCCGCCTCCGAGTGCAGTAGCCCCTCCTCTAGGTAACAAGGAGCGACCGCGAGCCACTCCCCCCCCGCACCTGTCCAGCTCTCCCCCCGGTTAATGGAGGGGTCGATAACGAACTCTTCCTCCCTCCTCCATGACTGTCTGTCTCTCTTTTTTTTTGCCCTTGATCAAGAAACTTGTTGATTGACACCTGCGGGGTAAAACACCTGAAAACAAAACGCAGGAGGAGGTCCGGGGGGAGTTTCTTCATGAACAAGGTTTTCAGGGTTAAAAGCTTGTTTGTCGAGGAAGATGAAGTCTGACGCTGAAGTCCTTGTGCAAGATAAGAAAACTCAACCTTTAAAAGAAACGAATGACTCTGCTGCTGATTCCATCTGATCTTCTTTTAAACCGGCGATACATTTCCACAAAGATCGGAAAACAACGTCCTGTGTTGGACAGTAAAAGTTGTAGCTTTAAACCAACCGGACCGAACGCCGCCGCAGCAGCCGGGCCCACCTGGAGACGTCGAGCTCACACCTGCTTCAGCTGGTTCAGTCGGCGCCACGCAGTGACTCAGCTGAACGCCGGTGATGACGCTGCATTTTTGTGCATAACATGAACACGGCGGAAGGTCGTTGACCTCCGTCTGAGGACAAACCGAGACCTCGTCTCTTCCCTCGTCTCCTGGTTTGGGTCTGACCTTCTCAGTTTATCCTCCCTGTCCGAGCATGAAGCCATGACCCTGCTGTGTCCTGACCACGCTGTGCCCAGAGCCGGAGGGAGGCAGAGTCCGGCGAGGGTCCGACGGCACTCCAGCACCAGCGCTGGTGGAGCAGGCGGCGCTGGTGGAGCAGGCAGCGCTGGAGGAGCAGGCAGCGCTGGTGGAGCAGGCAGCGCTGGTGGAGCAGCTGCGACGTCCCGACTCTGTCTGATCCGGGCTCTGGTGTGTTGTACAGCATGTCCTCACCACATCACACTGAACTCTCTGAACGAAGCACTGAAGACTGGTCTGGTCTGTGCGGGACAGAGTGTGTTAGCTCTTCATGAACAGTTCGAGCCGCTGTGGCAGGTAGCAGGCGGCCTGCGGAGCTCCTCCTCTGATCTCAGAACAGCGAAAGCGAGCCGCCGCTGCACTCGTATGATTTGTTCTCCTGCTCTGTCTTTTGTAGAGTCATGATCGTCCCGACATGCTGCAGCCAGGGTTCTCCTCACAACTGCTCTTTTTAGTATTCCAACTGTCAAACACAACACTGGAGCGAGTGTTGGCCGCCGCCGGCATCAGTGCGTAGCAGAAGTAGGCAGCAGAGTCGCTCAGCGGGTCAGACTGCACTGAACTACATCAGAACGTCTGTGTTCTGGTTCTGCTGGTAGAACACGGCGCCACTAAATTGGCAGGAATGAGAGCAGAGTTTGGTGTAGAAGGATTTACAGTAAACATGTAAATCACGACACCTGCCCGGTGCTCAGTAGACTTAGTAAAGATTGACGGCTGATCTCGGGTCTGTCGGTCGCTCGAGCACAGCGGGAACGTTTTCTCCTTTTTTCGGCACCTGAGTGACAAAAACTCATCCTGAAAGTGACGGAGAAGGAAAAACTCATGAAGTGCTTCCCCTGTTCACAGTTGTAGGGAGAACCCTGCTGCCTAATGTGTACAGTGCACACACACACACACACACACACACACACACACACACTGTAGCTCAGAGGTAATTAAAGGACGTCGATGATATCTGGAGGACTGACGAGTGTGTTCACACGCACAGCGGAGTGACGAGGTCGTGTTCTGTTAAAGGAACAGCTTCACCTGATGATTAGCATCAAGGCTACTTGTGTTAGCACGAGTAAAGTAACATCTAACCAGCTGGTTCGGTCGGGTGGAAACACGAGACTGCTCAGCAGGATTCATGTGTCGGTGTCGGAGGTCGGCGCGTCACTTCAGTGCCTGTGAACACACTCGGTGAGTCGGAGCTGACGGAGGCGTGATGGAGGCAGAAGTGGAACAGCGGAGCTCTTTGTGTCTTCTCTCCTCCCGTAGATCTTTTCTTCACTCGTCTCTCTCCTCTCTCAGTTTCACTCTGTAGCTCTGACCGTCCTCCTCTTTCCCCCTCGTCCTCCCGCCGGCCCCTCTGAACGACAGAATAAAAAAAGAGGACAGGAAGAGAATAAAGAAAGAGAAACATCCTTCTGATCGAGTGCCGAGTAAATCAGAGGGAAGTCAGACAGAAGGAGGTTTGATGCTGCTGTCAGGTGAAGAAGAAAACGATCGCGTGCATCGTTAGCAGCCAAACACATCTGTTCTCTTTCTGTTCGCCGTGTGTGAATTAAATAAAAAAAGCAATACGCTTGTTTCCAGATGTGGCTGGAGAGTCTCCCCCCCGACGTGAACTCATTCTGAACGGGTCTGAAGCTGTGAGCAAAGTTTTATATTCAGCACGATGTCACGCGACGCCACGCTGAAGGTTTACAGCTCGAGTGGTTTTCATTAAAACGGCAGAACAAATGAAGCCTGTGTGACCTCAGACAGGTCAGAGATGAGAAAGTGCTCCTCATCTTTTACACATCTGTCACATGCAGGTTCACACGATCAGGTCGAAAACTACAGTCACAGAAAGTTATTTATCATCAGTCGGAGCTTTAAAGGCCACTGTGGAGCTCTATGGAAGAAATACAAACATTTTAATGTTTTCCATCAGTGAATAAACAAACTGTTCTCCGGGGAACATAAGAGAGCGGTGGCAGGGTCCGCCACATCCAAACAAAGTGAGACAGTATAAACTGTGTTGTCCTTTAAGGTCACTTTGTTTATTCAGATTATTCAGTTATTTTGTCTCTGCTCATTTCATTTCTTCTACAAACTACAGACTGCTCCTTTAACTGAGGTCGTATCACACAGGCTCTCTGGGTTTCTGTCGAGGTTCTGCTGCACTCAGGACTCAAACAGACGGGCTGGTTGTTGAGCCAGCCGTGATGTCAGAAAACATGTCGAATGTTGCCTTCTGGGAAATTCATCATTTTGTGGATCAGTCGCTGAGAGCTGAAGCTGTCGGCGCCGAGCAGCAGCTGAAAGGTCCGCAGTTCTGTTGGTGTCAGGCTCACAGAACACAGTCCAATAAAGGATCACACACACACACACACACACACACACACACACACACGATAGAGGTCAGAGGTCAGAAAACGTTTCTGCAAAACCACAGACGAAGAAACACTGAACGTTTCTTTTCGTCACATCTGTGTTTTTATGTTTCGGCACTGAAACCACTTGGTCAGTGTCAGAAAACATCACGGTTTGTCTTTAAAAACCTGTTTTTCTCACCGCGATCACAGAGAGAGATGATCCGACCTCCTGCAGAGAAGAACCAGAGACGTCTGAGGTCGGCTTCCTCCTGTGAAAGTCCGATAACAAGCATTTAATGTGAATGTTTGGTTCAAATGTCAACCTGCGTGTCTGTGGTTTGCAGGAACGTAAAGCTTTAACATGATACATTTAACATGACAGTCGAGGTGCCGTCATTTCACCTCAACACAGGATTTAAAATCATTTTCAGATGTCAAATTCAGTTGATTACAGGAACATAAATGCTCAATTAAGATCACGAAGAAGCTGCAAATATGCTGTAAATCATAAAATGCGTCAGTGCAGCGACATGAGATCAGAAGTCTGTCAGCGTTCACTAACATCCATCACGATCGTCCGTCAGCCGAGCGACTCGTACAATGTGATTAGCAGCTCATTTCTTCACGGTGAAGCTGTCGTCACTGATGAGGCGTTTTCCTGCAGCCAAGAGGTGACGATGGATCAAAACATCATCGTCCCGTCCTCTCAGAATTAATATCAAGACGCGACGTGTAGCGTGCCAAAGTTTATATGAACATATATTCTGTACTCTGCACTACAGCCGAACACATGCTGCAATCAACACAAATCAGTGTGTCGTAGATCGTAGCAGAAACTGAAGTCAAATTTAAGTGATATTGAAGCATTTTAGAAATAAAGACTTTAGAAACTCTAGACTGTAAAATCAAGTGTGTCATTTACACTTTAGTTACTTTATCGAATGAACTAATAATGAAGCACTTTCTTTGTCGACTGTCACGTGAAGTCTGACTTGAAAATAATGTGGTGACAATCAGTGTTTAATGAAACGGGCTGAATAAAGTTCCAGTGAGATGGTTAGCACGCTTAAAGCTATTAGCCTTTTCATCAGTATTCTGTTAGGCTAATGTTTAGCATGGCTACTTAGCTAAAGTCAAGCATCCGTTAGCTAACGCGTCCTCTGTGTGCCGGCTCTTAATCTTTAAATGATCTATTTAAAGACTCACCAGCTGTTGTTTATTGATGATTAGAGCTAGCATCACCTAGGCTTCATTGACTATTAGCAACAGTTAGCACTGTACGGTACTGTAGATTTAGAGCTCTAGCTATTAGCATTGTTTGCTAGTTTAGACAACACCGTCATGTAGGGGGAGAGAGCAGGTCCAAAACACTTTCTTTACCTGTTACAGGTGTAAATAGTGACATTAGTAATTGTTGCATCAGTTTAGGCTAGCTGTACCAGTGTCAGTGTCATGCTAATGTGCTAGCTCACTCGCTGTCATGGCTCTCTGGTACACCTGCACTGAAGGCAGCCATTCTTAGTGTGACCTCGCAGGCCTACACCTGAGGTTTTCCCGCTGACAGGTCAAAATGTCTGCTGTAGCATATCGTACATGATATAAAGGCCAGTTAGCCTGTCTTTTATTAGCAAGCTGTTAGCAAACAGAACATTTTAATACCCAGCTCTGACGTGGCGGTGCTGACTGTCAACAGTCCTCGCAATACTAGCATCTGTTTCACACAATCCAAAGTATTCAGGTGCACTTTAAAAAGTGATTAAAGGTACAATATGTAAGAATTCATCCACCTGGCAAACGTCAAACCAAACCAGCTGCTAGCTGTAGCTGTCGTTAGCTCAATTAACTCAGTTAGCAATGCAGCTAGCGACTCAAGACAGAACAAGCCGCAGCTAGCTGATTAGCGCGCTAACTTAATTAGATGCCTCTGCAGCACAACACACACAGACGACTTTGTTCTCCAGCTCTCTTCATAATTATAGGGTTTTTAACTTTCGTTTCTTTCCTATAAAAAAATCCTACGTATTGCACCTTTAATGCTAATTTGGAAAGTCATCGGCCTACAAGTCGCTACATTAGCTTCTCTCGCTCACTCGAATCTACGCAGAGCAGTGTGAGGTCGAGTGGATGTAGATTCACCGTGTGTGCTGTTAGTGTTCGCAGGTATTTTTGGTCATTCGTTGACTCACTGGTGCTAACACACACACACACACACACACACACACACACGCACATACACACGCGCACACACACACAAACACACACACACACACACACACAGGGTCGTGCAGGGAATAAAAAGAAGCTGAACATGAAAAGTCAGATTGGCAAAATCCTCATCGATAATCTCTAATCTAAGAAATGATCGCGCGGCACTCAAAGCCTGATCAATGCAGATCTGTATTGATCGATACATTAACATGCATTGATCTGAACGTGACTTCAGCTCGGCCTGCATGAAGACTCGGTCCGTCCGTGTTCGTTGATCTTCCAGCGACGCGTTTCACAGAGATCAGCTTCTGCTGGCCTTGTTTTGTTTCCTGTTGCTCTTCCTGTTTGCAGAGACTCTTCCTCCTCGTCAGCAGCACTTTTGTCTTCGGCTCATTACGACTTGTCACCTCACATCTGCACACACACACACACACACACACACACACACACACACACACTCTCTCTGACAGGCTCTGCTGGTCTCTGTGGTGATTATATAACGACTCTGCTGCACACAGGATGGCAGATGAGTCATGTTGTAGTCAGGAGCGAACGCATCGGGAGCTGAAGTCGTCTTGTTAGCGCTCGTCAACATGCTGTAATAATCGTCAAGTTTGGTGTCGGCTGATTTATTCAGAGCCTCCGTTACCTTTTAGTTTCTCTGCAGTCCAACTCGTGTTCGTCTCTGCCGCTGCGACCCAGATTCCTGCAGCTTCGGCTCCGGTTTCATTTAATTTCTCAATCGCGAGGACACAGACGGGAAGGAAAGTATTCACTCAGAGAATGTTCCCTGTGCGGCCCACATACATCCTCATCACTGAAAGCTTAATATGCAAACAGGTTCTATATTAAATATAACAGACTAACACAGACACAGATCGCCTCGTGTAAGAACAGACTAATACTTGTGTTAAATTGTGATTGTTTAAATCCATGTGTGCTGTGGAGGCGTCGAGTCCAGGACCCGACGAGAGGTCCGAAACTCCTTCACGTGGCACAAACTAGTGATCAAAGAGAACTCATTATATATCATATTTAAAGAGAATAATTCTCGTTAAAGGTTCATCATACAACTCATGTTTAAATCGTCTTAGTCAGTCAGCGATGTACAATCCTGCAAATCCACCGATACGTTCCAACGTCTCGCTAACAAAACCTGGTTTTGTCGACACGGTGGGAGATGTTTCCAGACAGCGAGCAGAGCTGGAAACACAAACAGGAACTACTGGGAATAAAGTGGGAATATTCCGAGCAGCTGATGTTGACAGCAATGATCACGACTGCTGGTTCTACACGGCGAGCAGAACCGAGCGGGCCGGCAGGACGGTACTTTATCGTTCAGGTGTTCCCTGGAGAGCCTGGAATGATCCGAGAGCTGTTTAAAGTTTGATAACTCGGTTCTGAAAGTTGCATCTTCTGCCTCTCAACATAATTAGAGACGGGTTTTGATTTGATGTTGGCGAGCTCCATCACTGGAGCCGTCCTGTGAGCAGTGTGGGTTTTTTCCTCCCACGGTCCAAACACATGCAGGTTCTGAACGTGTGGGGATGAAAAAATATGCATAACCAAACTGCAGAATGACTCCGAGCAGAAACAGAACGTACGCTGGCAGCGTGTCGATCTGTTCTGCCTCTGATATCCAGTCAGCACAGAACCATCATCAGACCGCTGTGTGGTTCTGTTCAGCAGCCGTGAAGGTCGACTGTCCTTCAGCTCGAACGTTAATCACGGATGAATGAATGTTAATTTTGTCTTGATACAGTAATAAATACATCTGCTGATAAAAGGAACCAGTTAGTTCAGACTTGGCACTATTTCTAACACGTGAGGAAGTTTCTTCTCAGCGTCCCGACTCTCCGCACGTGATCGACCCAAATGTTCATCAGGAAATAAAACGATATTTTACTTTTAAGTGGATATGAAAAAGCTGCTCTCTGGTGGCTGTTTCTGTATCATTATCATAGTCTTGATGCCTGATTTTTTGTTACGGTGGAGGTTTGATACATGATTCCACCAGATACGTGTCCGCTGCGTTACGGCTCTGATCCAGTTCTGCTCCACCATCCGGCGACCCCCCACCAGTTGCTTTTTGAGTCCACTCCACGTTGTGAGACTGAGGAGTTCCCGCGATAATCACATGATCACTGGCGTCCGCAGTTATAGGTCTGTGTTATAAAAACAACAGGAAGTGTTCCCGACTGACGGATCAGCAGAAGAGCTGGTGTTTGTCTCTGTTATGAGATTTGTGTGCTGGCGTCAACACAGAGTGTTTTATTTTGAAAAGTAACCAGAGATTATATTGCTGTTTAGGTGCGTGACTTCCTGTCTGCTCGGTGCTAAATTCAGCTGAACTGCTGCGTCGTGCTCCAAAATCCCCCAGATATAAAAGTCCTGCGTATCTGTTCTGGAGGGCTTCAGCCTGCCGGAGCTGGACGGGGAGATACGCAGCAGACTGGACCTGCTGGACCTGAACACACCGAGGCTGCAGTGAAACCTGACGTAACGCAGCGACGCGTCTCAGTCGGAGTCTCGGGTCGCTCTCTGTCCTTCTGTCCTTCTGTCCACAGGGCGGCGCCAGAGCTCACACTGTATTAAACTTCCTCGGCGCCGTCAGAAAACTCTCGGATCGGACGTTTTTTCTCGGGTTTGTGAATCGGACGCTCGGTGACTGTTGCTGGTTACCGTGGCAACAGTCGGAGTCGGTGTTATCTGCCGCTGTGGTGACAAATCAGAGGGTTTCGGGTGGGAGACGAGAGACGAGCTCGTTAGCTGCATTCTGCAACCACACACACACACACACACACACAGGCTTCCCTGTCGATCGCCCTCCCTCCCCTCCTCTCTCTCTACTCGTGCAGCTTCTTCTTCTTCTTCTTCTTCTTCTTCTTCTCTTCCTCTTTATCGCCGTTTCCTTTATTTCCAGTCATTTGCAGTCGTTTTCTTCTTATTGATCTCTCTGTGTGTCTCATGATGTAAATATACAGATCGTCATTCTTCAGTCTGTTGACTTTATTCTTATGTAAATTATTTAAAAAAGAGATTGACCATGGATGATACACAATATATTATAAAAAGTATGAAATACAAAAGAAATCTATTATCCACAGAGAACGATGAGAATGTACCTGATGATGATGATGATGATGATGGAGGAGGTGATGATTGTTTCTGTGCTATGATTAACAACTGCGATGATGATGATGATGATGATGATGATGACGACTATGGTCAACGATGAGGATGATGAATGATGAAGATTAAGATTAAAAACTCTTATGATTCTAAAGAAATAATTCATGAAGCCGTCTGTTTTATTCTTGTCTCCTCGCTGCTGATTGGTCGGCTGTGATGACATCACACTGAAGTCAAACTCGAGAGGTTTCAGTTCAGATTCATTCATGTTTCTACATCACAGTTTTAAAACATATCCAGCTGTTAAGTTTAGTTTGTGTCTGGGAGGCTGAATCTGTTCAGGTGGACGCACACTG
>CAEMYA010000662.1:187686-208122 GCA_903131615.1 Diplodus sargus | reverse complement strand
TGTGTGTGTGTGTGTGTTCACTCTCCAGTGCACACACACACACACACAGCCTGTCAGTCACATTCATGTGCACTCAGCCATTCACACACACACACACACACACACACAGACACGTGGCGAGGAGGCTGTCAAGAAAGCAACCATGCATCTCCAGAGAGAGGAGAGAGAGGGGCGAGAGAGGCTGGGAGTGAATGGAGGAGGAGGAGGGGTGAGAAGAAAGAGAGGAAGGAAAGGAGGACAGAGGTTAAATTGAAAGAAAAGGCGGAGAGAGGAAGAGGAAGAGGAAGAGGGAGGGAGGGAGGAGGAGGAGGAGGAGCTGGGGGTGTGGCTGGGCGAGAGAGGTAGACAAAGCAAGGGAGGAGGTGAGAGAGAGAGAGAGAGAGAGAGAGAGAGAGAGAGGAGGGCGAGGGAGGAAAGGAGTAGGGAGGGCAGCCTCAGAGGAAGAAGCAGAAGAAGAAGGAGGAGGAAGAGGAGGAGGAGGAGGAGACAGGGCGAGCGAGTTACAGAGATAGTGAGAGAGCGAGGTGTGTGAAGGTGTGTGTGCGTGTGTGTGTGTGTGTGTGTTTTAGTCTCTCCAGTGTAAATGAATGGAAGGCGTCTCCATTGTCTCCAGAACGGTAAGAAGCTCTGCTGCTGCATCTGGCTGCTAAATATAGGAGGCTGTGTGTGTGTGTGTGTGTGTGTGTGTGTGTGTGTGTGTGTGTGTGTGTGTGTGTGAGAGAACTACAAGTTCATCATGCCTGTAATACCTGTGCACTCTGTGTGTGTGTGTGTGTGTGTGTGTGTGTGTGTGTGAAGGTAAATGCAGTGTAACTACAGGCTGTTTTAAAATGTACATCAGGTGTTCTACGTTAAACTGTGATAGCAAGCTTTGTGTGTGTGTGTGTGTGTGTGTGTATGTGTGTGTGTGTGTGTGTGTGTGAGGGCTGCGTTCAGGGTCGAGGTTATAAAACGTTCTGGTATTTTTATCATTTTGAGTCTCATCCTGCTGATTGTTTGCTCTCCGGCGTCGAGGTCGTGCTCACGCTGCCCTCGTTTCTTCTGCTGAAAAGGTTTTCAGGATGACGAGCGCTCGCAGGGAAACATGTTGGTTGTTCAGCAGTGAGGTTAAAGGAACAATCTGTAAGTTGTGGCCAAAGTTTTAAACCAAAACACATTAACTGATATTATAGAGTGAAGAAACAGTGTTGTCATGATCTGATCCGTGTTTCCCGAGATGTCAGGTTAGCATGCTAACTAGCTAGCTCTTCCTTGTCTCCTCCCACCACTTTAGCTCGACGTCGTACACCAGCGGCGATCGCTACGTTTCACATGCTGTCTTACGTCTTTGTGTAATAAATGGACGAAAATTCATGAAAACGTTTTTTCTTACCAAACTGTCCGCCGTCTGAATTCAAGTTTCTCTTTTTTACCGAACTAAAACGAGCTTTATCAGCTCGTTAACTCATCGTAAAACACACTTCAGTCACACTGGATGTAAACTAAGGCCTCTTACAGTTATGCTTGGTGCTGACGGATCCGATCCAAAGCCCTGATGATACCAAGCAGCTCTCTGTCCTCTCCTGATGTGTCCTCTCGTTCCCAGAGTCACAGTCCTGGTCAGAGCCGCTGTAAATCACCTCTGTAGTGTAAATCACCTCTGCAGTGTAAATCACCTCTGCAGTGTAAATCACCTCTGTAGTTTGTCCTCTGTCTTCACATTGATACTGAGTTTAGTCCCAGTCTGCTGAACCCAGATTAGCCGGTGGTGACTCCCACAGCGAGCTGAGGTCCAGACGGACTCTCGTGCGACTGGCTCCGCAGCTAACTGAGCCACGAGCTAACTAGCTAACGGCAGCAAAGCTACAGAACCCAGCTACTTTGTGGGTTTCTCTGGTGATATTATTGCCTCCGATGTTTTTGTAGCCACCTTCGGATTCTGGATGTATTTTACACATTTTATCGCCTCACCAGTGAAGTGAGATATCTGCCCTTGAGTTAAACTGCGGCTCGAGTTGGGTTTAAAATGAGATTATCGAAGGTTACATCGAAGGTTTAGACTGAGCTTAGATACAGAATAATGTCGCTGTGACGGTCGGGATGTATTATCGCCTGTAAGAAGAAGAAGAGAGAGCAGACTTGCGTGCCTCCTCCTCCTTCATCAGCAGACTCGTGTGAAGCAGCAGCTGAATAAATTTGCAACTCGTTTTAAATCAAACATGAATCCGTGTTAAATACTGCAAACACTCAGCGGAGCAGCTCTGCGTCTTCCTCTTCTTCAGCGGAGCTGAGCTGCAGCTGCTGGGAGCCGACCAGTCAGCCCAGTACACCGGAGCAACTAGGGCATAAAGAGCCTTTTTTTCTGGCTCCACCATCTTGAATCATTTATGTTCTAAGAGGATCTTTTCAGACAGACTTCTTTTATTTCTCAGACAAAGGTCCCAGGTGTCACTGCAAAATGTTAACAATCGAATCAGTTGATTTGATTACTAATGTAGCCGTTATTATTGGATTCAGAACATTTGTTTTAACGAGGATTCCTTCTCATCATATTAACAGACAGTTCATTGTAACTGAGCCCGCTGTGTTGAGATAAGAAGGAGGTCCAGTTGTGTAGAAGTAAAGTTTCTGTCACCTCAGCGAACACGGCTGCATGATATTGCAATATTTAGTTTTTCTATTTATATGAAAAAAATACTGTATTTTCCACCAGAGAACTTGAGAAGCTCCATTTCTGCAAACCACAGATTCATCTTAGGCATTTGTTCAGGAGACCTGGAGACGTTTCCATCAGTTTTCATGGCACCAAAACCGGCTAATCTCTTTTTTTACAGACAGTCGGACGATCTCCGTCAGCGATCGCGGGATTTAAACCAAACCACGATGTTTTCTAACTCTAACCGAGTGGTTTCAGTGCAGAGCCGGAGCGCAGCGACGAGACGAGACAGAAAACGAACGTCTGTTAGACTGAAACTGAAAATGAGAACTTTGTGAATTTTCCTTTTGTGTCCTGCAGCAACTAAACTGCAGCGTGATGTGTTTGTGTCCTGCGATGTCGATGCTGGAAGAGTAATGAGGCAATAATTAGTCACCTCCAGCTGATTTCATGAACTTGTGTGTTTTTTATAGTGTATGACTTGTAGATCTGCAGCTGGGCTGATGCAGGATGTGAGCCTGAGTTCTGGTTCTTATTGATGATGTCTGTTGATGTCCTGCTGCTCAGAGCTGATTTTCTAATTGCTTTACAAGTGAAAAAGGATTTTTATCTTCAGATCAATCTCCACGCGATGCAGTCAGCAGAATCACGGTTATCTGATCGTGCTTCTTTGTTGTGGTAAGCAGAAAAGACCGTGTATGTTTCTGATAAAAGATTTAATGAACAGACTTTTAATTACTGTCGGAGTGCCGGTGAGCAGCTGGGCAGTCGAACCGACACCTGGATGACGCTGAGCGCTGCGACCCTGACGGATACCGGCTCACGGCGGCCATGTTGCTCTGATTGTTGGAGCTGTGGGAGATTTTGAATCAGGTGCACCTGAACTAGGTCACATGAACTGTATCTGCATCCTGCACAGTTAGACAGGAAGCTTCCTTTCATCGCCGCAGAGCCTCATTTGGGAAGAAAACACAGTTCTGTCTCATTTGTGGGATCCTCGACGCTCCAGAGAGTTTTTGTTTGTTCACATTTTTCGACCGACTTTGAGACGAAAACACAAATGACTTTGTGATTTGAAGAAGAAATGTAGCGTCTGAAAAAAGGGAATACTGGGAGATAAAGCGTCGGCTGAAAACTGTTTCCTGAGGAAGAGAACCGTCTTTCATGACATGATGCTGAAAAGTCCGTTTTAAATTCACACTTAACACACTGGTGACAAAATATTATGAGGTTCAGGAGGCTTTGAGTGCGGAGGGGAATAACTGTGAGCTGAGAGTGTTTCTGCAGAACCTCAGATAAGTTTCTGTTTCTCTCTCGTCACGACACTGTTTTCACCCTCAGGTTGGATTTTGGCACAAAAACACTCAGTGTTCAGAAAACATCACGGTTTGAACTAAAATACCTGGTTTGGTCGCCACGATCACATACTGAGATGATCTGAGCCGCTTTTGGTCGCCACAAAACGGTCCACCGGTGTGACTCGAACCCTTTGGCACCACCGTCGCCTTCCTGCTGTGACAGTCGGATAATGATATGACACGTTTGGCACAAATGTCTGCGGTTTGCAGGAACGTTAGCCGTCAACATGATGTCCTGGAGACTGAGCTGCTCCAGGACTCTCACGTCCAAAGCAAGTATTTAATGACAAAGCTGAACTTTTGGTCTCATTGTCGTCGTCAGAACAAATGTTTAACATAAGACAATCCAACAGCTCATAAAGAGTCAGGACTTAAACCCGTCCTCGGTGATCTCCCAGAACTCTGCAGTCAGATTTGTTCAGAAAGTTTTTGTTCTATCAGAAAATACAAACTCTGCTCTCAGAGCTGCTGCTGACGGCCTGAAGATGTCGATGTGATCACCCAATTTTTAATCTCTGATGTTGCTGTGAAATAGCAGAGATCTCCTTCTAATAGCTGATTTTGTATTTTTAATTCTGTGGCTGAAGTGGTTCCCAAAGAGACGAGCAGGACTTTGATTTGGAGCGTTTCATCCTGGATCAGAACCAAGGACTCATCTGTTAAGTTCACAGTTATATTTTCCGAGGTCCAAACACAAAGAAGCGATGCGAGTACAGAAACTGAGAGGACGGAACAGAAAGCAGTGAAAATACCTGTAACAAGTTAATGCAATTAATCATTATTTAAATGTTTCGTGTGATGATTCAGCTTCCTTCATCTCCTTCTCATCCTCCCGTCTCGCCTCTCCGTGATAAAGAGAGTTTCTACTGGTGGTTGTAAATCTGCCACAATGATCCAACATTTGATCCATTTCACCGGCGCTTCCTCTCCGTCCGTTTCGCTGCTGTCTACCCCCAGCAGGACTGGAAAAATGAAACATTCATAAGTTGACCCATTTGTTCAGCAGCACACCTAGAAAAACAAAAACACAACACATTCCTGCACAAACGGCCGCTCGAAAACCTCCGAACGAGAGCGAACCGACTCCGTCTCAACATCTCTTTTGTTTTCATTTATTTTCTTTTTTCTTTATTTTCTGGTCCAGTTTCTCTGAATCCATCACTCATCATGTTTTGCCTTTTTTCTGCTCAGAAGCTAAATTTAAATAATTGAAATGCTAAAACGTTGCTGATACTCACATCCTAGCTCACAGCGCAGCGAGCGTATTGTTTAGCATTTCATTACTGTGGATTTTGAGGGCAGAGCTTTGTGGAGAAAGAGGCAGCAGCCCAAAAATAAGCCGGTCCCATCGGGGCCGCGGTGAACTGAAGTGTTAAGACACTCAAGTGCACCGCCGCTCAATTATTTAGCGAGCGTGCTGCAGGGATGTTTGCTAGCCGCTGCTAGCTAACAGAACAGCCGGGAGGGAATCTGGTGAAGACAGCAGGAGCAGAGAAGACTTTAGATCCAGAGAAGGTATTCGGATGTTTATTGTTTCTCTCGACTTGTTCGGTATGCAGTAAAAAGTGGGGCTTTAAAAAAGTAACACACGTCCTAAACTGGAATAGCAGCGCTCAGTTAATATCATAAATGTCTGATGCAGAGTCTCAGAAGCTCACGTTCAGTCTGCGCAGGTGTTTCTGCTTCTCATGGTTCTGGACTGTGATCGGATGGATTCATTTCAACAAACTCTCGTCAGTGTTCCCGACGTTCACACAGGATATTAATGATCTTTGGAGGCTTAATGCTAATTATTTGGATGCTAATGTTAAAAGTTGTAAGCTGCTGTGGATCCTAACAGCTTCCTACTGCACTTGCCGCTAACTGCTACCAGATGCTTACATCTCCTGCTGCTGACTGCTGTCAGTGATGCCTTCCCTGCTGAATCCTGTCGATGCCCCCGACTGCATCAATGTTTAGCTGCTGCAAGTTCTGGAAACTGCTGTAAATGCTGCTAACTATGGCTAACTGCTTGATATTGCTAACCGTTGTTGATACTGCTAACTTCTATTTATACTTCCTCCTACTCATGAAACGCCAGCTACTATCTTCTCCTGCTGCCGCTAACTGCTGTTGATACTGCTCACTGCTGTTGATACTGCTCACTGCTGTTGATGCTTCTAACTACTGTTGATACCGCTAACTACTGTCGATTCTGCTAACTGCTGTTGATATGTCTAACTGCTGTTGATACTGCTAACTGCTGTTGATACTGCTCACTGCTGTTGATACGTCTAACTGCTGTTGATACGTCTAACTGCTGTTGATACGTCTAACTGCTGTTGATACTGCTCACTGCTGTTGATACTGCTAACTACTGTTGATACTGCTAACTGCTGTTGATACTTCTAACTGCTGTTGATACTGCTATGTTTGCTGCTAACTGCTGCTGGCATTGCCTACTCTTGATACTGCTGACTGTACTTGATTCAGCTAGCTTCTAATACCGCTAACCAGTGTTAGCACTGTTGTTGGGTAAACTGCCTGTTGATATTTCTGACCATTGTTGATCATGCTAGCTATTGTTTAACTGCTAACTACTGCTGGTACTGCTAACTGCAGTTAATGCTGCTAACTGCTAACTTAAACGGCTGCATAACCACAAAGATCGATTACTGATTGGCCTGACGGTGACATCATGACCTGTTTGACATATTTGTTGTTGACGTTGTTTGTTAGTAGCCAACATGTTCAGTACAATCACTGATATCAGCTGTGTTAATGTATTGATCGGGCTCTGATAGGCCTGTTCTGATCAGACTATTGGTCTTATGATTGGTGCTAGTTATTGGCTATTATTCACCCGTTCACTGTGATCTGGATATTAATCTGACACCAGTTAGTTTCATCCCTTTTATCACTTTCAACATTCCCATTAGCCTGTTGTTGTACACAGAATGTAAAGATAACTCCAAACGTGTGTTGGCTCCATTCGCTCTGGTCTCAGTGACGGTTCTGAAGTTTTTGAGTGTCTGATTGGATACGACAGCTGCTTTGAGCTGAACCGTCATGTCAAGGTCAGTTTTCCTTTCCTACAGCAGTGAACTGTGACGTGAGTGTTTCTTAATGAACTTAAATTGTCTTAGTCAGACCTCAACACAGCGGGACGAAAGGGAGAGTATTAGTGGAGGCTGCTGAGGTCTGTAGTCCTACATCAGCTCAGCTGGCACACACACACACACACACCATCAAACCTAAACCATCGCTGTAAGGCCTGACGCTGCACAACTGTCTGCTGTCTGGGAAATGACGGGAGAAAGAAAGACGGAGCGTCAGGAAGCGAGTGAGAGAGAATGACAGTGACGGGAAGGAAGAGAGAATATGAAGAGTTGACTTCAGAGCATGAAAGTGCTGTGTGTTATGTTTTAAACACCGATATATCATTGACTAATAAAATGCTGGCTCGGCACAATGACTGTAAAGAAATATGAGCATGACGGGGACAAAAAAATCAGCCGGTGCTTTTATTTCTCCCGACTAATCAGAAGAGCACATTTCCCATCAAATCTGCTTTTACGGAGCTCTTCAACTCTTTAATTTCTTTAATTTATAGTCATTTTCAACACAAGAAGAAGCAGAGTGAGAGCGGATCATCGGCACCGTGCAGTGATTCTTTGTTCCATCTTTTTTGAGGCAAAGTTAAATGTTCACATTTAATTTCTCAGTCTGCAGTTGTGTGTCGCCTTTCGTGTTTGTAAAAAAAAATCTCACAAACTTTACGTTTTTCAACGTGTTCGGACATTTTTGAAGTGTCGAATTTTATTCCCGAAATCTTTTCAACAGGTTTCACAAAGTCATGACACATTTAAGAGCTGACCAGCAAATCAACACGTCCTCGTAGCTGAACACCTGAATACTGCCGGTGGATTCAGTGACACTTCAGTTCAGGTCTGCGTCCTTCAGAGGAGCATTTGAAGGCCAATTGCGTTGCAACGCAGCATGAAGGCTGTTCCCAGTCGGAAGGCTCCTCCAGATGTTCATTCTTTTAACTGTTTTTGGAGGACGTACCGCTACGATCCTTCGTGGCCTCACACATCCCAAGATGCTTTGTGTGCCCGAGAAAATGGCGACATCGCGTGGCGTAGATCGTCACTTTCGCGGGCCTGGGCGGCAGAAATCGTTACGTGAGGGTAAAACATCTGGTGACACAACCAGGAAATGCTCCAAAGGCTGACGAGGTTAACAAGGTCTCTCTGAAGGACTCGCCTTCAAAGACCTTAAAGGCCGAGTCCTTCAGAGGATGCAGCCCCTGAACTGAGACACAGCAGGTGATCAGCGCTGCAGCGTCCTCGTACCTGAGCACCTGAATACTGTCAGTGGATTCAGCGTCCTCGTGACGAGCGTACCTGACCACGTGCTCGCAGCGTGGACACGTTCAGTGATTTAGGTTGAAATAACTGAAAAAAAACAAACCTCAGTGTTGACTCCCACACAGTCTGCCCTCGTTAGCAGCAACACTGTAATCACACTAATGATGATGCTTTAGCAATGAATGACAGGTAGTTATGGCACCGTACAGTTGTGTAGCTATAAAATATATAGTTTTACTACAAGCTACACATGCTACCATGCTAAAAAGCTAACAACATGCTAACAGTGAAATTGTGACCGGCCTCCTGCAGAAACACAAAATCTAGTCGTGAATTATTCGCAGTTATTGCAATTATTAACCAGTAATCAATCATTTTTACAGTGCACCACTACGTCCCCCTGTTTTGCTGTAATAATGGCTGCAGCCACTATAAGACGCCACCTCATCACAACGTCATGATGTTTTATAATAAGCTGCTTTACTTCCTGTCTGCCTGCTAAGCTAGCTAGGCTAACCACATCCTGAACGTCTCAACAACACACAAAAAAATGAATGTGTGTATTTCATAGAAATTAAACCTTTGTTTCTAAACATGGCGGAGGCACATTTAGTATTTTCCACCATATTTTACAGCTGGATGTGACTCTGAACACTCTTAATAACAATCTGCAGCGATAAAGTCACATTTATAAACGCAACTTTAACCCCAAATCTTTCCAACAACCCTTGAACACAACATCTCCTGAGTTGAAGCACCGATAAACAATCTGACTGCTGTTTGTTTCCTCTGTGACTCAACTGATCTGATTTTTATTCAACACGCCGCCAACAAACTACATTTCCAGACATGCAGGACTCAGTTTTTGAAGTAACAACAGCGTATACAGTAGAAAACACTGTGAGAGAAACAAGATCGCAAGTAAACAAGGTTACATGTGTCTGAAGTCTGAAGTTGTAGCTCGGGCAGAGTTTGTTCTGGGAGGAAACAAGGAAGCGAAGGAGGAAGAAAAGGAAAGAAAAGCAGCTGAAAATAGAGGAGAACGGGAAGAAGATGAAAGAGCAGCGAACGGGGGCGAGACGAGTCTCCAGTCGCCTCGAATCCTCTCAGGTTTTATATGAGAGAGGTAATTACAGAGGGGGGAGACAGGGGGAGGGAGGAGGAGAGAGACAGGTGGTGAGGAGGGAGGGGAAGGAGAGAGTGGGAGGAAAGAGAGAGAGAGATATCATTGTTTGGATGAGGAGAGAGGGAGGGAGAAAAGATGGAGAGAGAGGTAGTAACGAAACAGGTGGGAGGTAAAGAGAGTGATGGAGGAGAAACATTGAGCGGTTAGGAGAGTGAAGAAGGAAGGAAGGAAGGAAGGAAGGAAGGAAAGGAAAAAGGGAAGGAATAAGATAAATATAAAAAGAACAGGAGGAAAAAGACAGAAAGAAAGGAGGAAAGGTGTGTGTGTGTGTGTGTGTGTGTGTGTCATGCCTCCATCCTGCAGCAGGTGGTGCTGTTTCTGTTTCACAGAAGGATGAACTGTGTTTGTTTCTTCATGTCCGTCACACATCAGAACCAGAACTCTGGACCGACGTGTTGTCGTGCTGAAGGTTCCTGTAGATTAAATGATCCAGTTGATCCACATTCAGAATCAGATGGATGTAAAATACAGTCAAACTTTTTATTGTTTTAGGGGGACGAGGTGGAGACAGATGTTACACCTGTTTACCTTAAAGTCCTGGAGGCGGTTCAGTACTTTACATGTTTCATGTCTCTGCACTCTGAGTCTCTGTGTGACTTCTCCTCTCTACATCTGAACTTTCTCCTCCTCTCAGCTTCAGAACAGCCTCGTTACTTTAGTTTGATGCCTCTGATTTGAATTCTGGATTCTTTCAGGTGCGTTCAGGAACAGCTGGGACAAATCCTACTGATTCTACCTTTAACTTTAATAGCCTTTGAGTTCTATTAATATGACGTGAGCTTCAGTTAGCTTTGACCACAAACGTCCTTCAGAGGGAGACTTTTTACTCTGAGACTCTGAGTACATGTCAGAGTAATCTATTACTTTACTGGAGGAAACAAGCTGGATCAGAACTTCTACTTTTACTCGGAGTGCTCTGATAGATTTATAGATATTCGTCTTTTAATCTTGTTTCACATGACTGCACACATCAAAGCTCAGTGAAATGCTGCTCAGAGCCGACTGACCTTCTGTCCTCAGACTTCAACAGCTGACCTACTGACAGCTACACACACACACAAACAGACACACACACACACAAACAGACATAAACACACACACACAAACAGACATAAACACACACACACACACACAAACAGACATAAACACACACACACACAGCTCTCAAAGCTGTGACCTTGAAGAAAAGAGCGAGGCGTCGTGTGTTTTTGCTTTCTGAATCGGACCAGCAGGACTTAAGCGTCTGTGTTCCTGCTGCGTTTGAAGCCTGTCGGACCGGTCGGTGTTTTCAGAGATGAGTTCTTCCTCTGCCGTCCTGCAGGAGGTCGCACAGTTCTCGCTCTCAGGCTGAAATGAGCTGAGAGTGACGGCTGACGCGTGTCGTCGGACATTTCCACAGAGACGCTGCAGGAGGAGAACCAGCGGACCGGGCTGTGTTCACCGGGTCACATCGCTGAATCCCATCCTGTGCTCCACGGGGCAGATTACCGCTGTGAGCTGTGTGTTTGTGCCTGAGGCTGCAGTGCACACACACAAAGCTCTCATGTTGTGTTCAAATACAGCCTGTTTCTGTGAAGCGGTCCACCGGAACAGCATCACACCTGGTACAGCCCGATCGTGTGGCCGTGTTTGTGTTGTGTCGCTCCCTCGTTCTCCCCTCCTCCCTCACCTGCATGTGGAGGTCCACACCTGATCCTCCCCCCCACTGAGGCCTAGTGATATAAAGTTCTGCTGGTGCCAGTGGGCCAGGCAGCTGTGGTCCGCAGGAGCCGGACGGACTGAGCTACATCCT
Source organism: Diplodus sargus (assembly GCA_903131615.1). Lineage (NCBI taxonomy): Eukaryota > Metazoa > Chordata > Actinopteri > Spariformes > Sparidae > Diplodus > Diplodus sargus. Next base: position 196,802 of record CAEMYA010000662.1, on the reverse strand, counting down.
GTTTCCTGTGCGCCTTCACTCCACTGTAGACCAAACCTGCCAACTACATCACCCACAATGCAACTTCAGCCACAATAATCAATACTGTCTGACTTCCTGTCAGCGGCAGATCAATCCACATGCAGTGTTTATATCTAGAGTACATCTGTCAGCAGGTGTACTCGAGTAGAAGTACCTCAAATTGGCCGTGTGCTTCAGTGAATGTAGGAATTGATCTGCAGAGTTAATGTGAGCGTATGATTGATCGTATGTTTCACCGGCGGGGTCAGAGGTCGGAGGTCGGAGGTCAGAGGTCGGGTGAGGACAGATTCTGTGTGTTCAGCAGGTCCAGTGTTTCTGCTCCACTGCTGTGTTTTTATCCTGGTTCCTAAAAAGCTCATGTTGGATTTAATATTAAGCGTATTTAACAGAGTTTGTGCGGCCGGCCGTGCTGCTGTTCTCTCCGGCTGCGTCGGCATTTTCTGTTTTTAAAATCCACATCGGCTCCTGTAGTTTGAGTTAACACAGCAAAGACGGCCTAAACGCCGGCGCACTGCATCATGGGAAACAGATGACGGAGCGTGCACACTGTACAGAGCAGTCGGAGGTTTCGTTTTCCTGTCGCTGCTCTTGCAGTGCCCTTGAGCAGCTCGCCGAGCGGTCGTCAGGGAGCAGTTAACAGAACTGATTCGGAGCAGGAGCGAGCTCGTCCTCGGAGAACGCCGGGACGCTCTAAATGGTTTTTAATGAGTTTGGCTTCAGGACAGAAACAACTAACTGGCGAACGGAACCAACTTAAAGGAGAAATCCGCCCTGAATTTGAATGCACGTGTGTTTAGTTTGTGTCACGGCGAATAATTGATTCTAAATGAATCGCTCGTTAAGCAGCGAGCCGGTCGGATCACAGTTCAGAGCGCCCGGTGCCTTTAGTGACTGTTACCGGAGCCAATCACATTATACAGCGATTATAATACATCGATTTACATTTTAACCCGTCATGTTCACCGGAGATGTGTTCAGTACATCCCCAGCCTTCAGGCGTCAGCAGGAGGGATGCATGCTGGGTAAAGTAATGAGATCTGCTGACACCTGATTAAATCTGCGGGGCGTTCGAGAGACGCAGCGCAGAGCGAAACGTCTTCACTCGACATTCCTGCTAATAAAAACATAACGCGTGCAGAGACGTTCATGTCAAACGTGACATGTGAACATTTCTGACAGATCACATGTTCATCAGCTCACTGTCGTGTGTGGAGGTGAAGGTGAAGGTGAAGGTGGAGTCACATGTCAGAGACCAGATTCAGACCATATCAGTGGATAAGTGTTTTCCCAGAATGGTGCACTGGCCCTTTAACACGTTCAGTCTGGATGTTGTGTCTCTGTGAAGCTGTAAAGGCGTTTTCTTTTTTTATGGGATAATTGTTTCTGTTCTAAATGGGGTGTTACTTTCTGCGTCAGCGTGAAATGACTTCCTGTTTCTGTTTCTGGTCGCGTCTCCTCTGATCTCCTCCTGCAGCGAAGCACCAAACACAGAACACAGAACACAGAACACAGAACCCAGAACGCAGAACACAGAACCCAGAACACAGAACACAGAACACAGAACCCAGAACACAGAACACAGAACCCAGAACACAGAACCGGCTGGGATCTGCTTTGAATTTCAAGTCGTCCACATCAACTGAGGAAATGTCTCAATTTCATAAAACTTGCAGAGTTGAACGCTGCAGAGCGGAGTGTCCTCAGGTGACCCCAGCTGTTGGACACACACACACACACACACACACACACACACACACACACACACACACACACACACACAGAGGCATCAGGTGCACTTTCTGTATGCACACCTGCAGAATCACATAACTACCTCGTCTGTATGCGTATTCACTGGCTGGACTAATTCTTGCTGTGTGTGTGTGTGTGTGGTGCAGTACGGCTCTGCAGTGCATCTTCAGCAGATTAGATTTCTTTCAGCTGAATAAAAGCTCGTGTTTTGAGGTTTAGCACGGCCGACAGCATTTTTTGTGTTTTCCAAAGCGTCGAACCGTCCGGCGCCCTCGTGGTCACGTGACTGATGAGATGATGTCACAGCTCTGACACATGTTCACATCCTGGCTCCTTTTAACAGGCTTTAACTACCTAAAGCTAAAGACTAACTTAAAGTATAAATGGATTCGAGGGTTCATCTATCGTGTCTCTTAGAATCAGGTAACGCCGCCCTGTCGGCTCCGCTGAACTCTGCGTGATGTCAGTAAAACAGATGCTTCAGGTCATGTTGGTGAAATTCACGAACATGCTGCTGGTGCAGACGAGAGTTAAGAGTTATGTAACTGCAGCTCCATGAATTCTGCACGACATGCAGGATCTCACGCCTGCACTGTCAGTGCATGAACATGGTGGACAACAGCTGCTGAGGCAGAATCAAATCAAGTCAGCGGCCGTGGTGTCTGAATTTTAATGCACTTTTAGAACATGTGAGGGAGGCAGGTGGAAGCTGAGGCTGGTGTTGGACTGTTAAAACACTGTCAGTGCTCAGGTGTGTCAGTGCTCAGGTGTGTCGGTGCTTAGGTCTGGCCATGTTCAGGTCTGTCCATGTTCAGGTCTGTCCATGTTCAGGTCTGTGGGGCGTCCAGTCTTACAGTCCTCACAGACTCTGCGCTCAGGCTGCATCTCACACAGGAGAGGAAGCTTCACAGTTTCCTTTCTCTAATCTCAGACATGGAAATACTGTGGCAGGATGTAATGATACAGGATATCATTAAGATTGCTGCGCCAGAGGGAACGCTGCAGCGCCGCGCAGCAAAATGGAGACTGTGGAGCGACAACTTCACTTCACAATGTTTCCTGTCATTCAGCAGCACGTCAGCGGCTCTGGCTCCAGAAGTGCTGATGGAGTCACACAGATCTCGACTTCTGAATATGTTGAATATGTCTGATGTTATCCTGCAGCTGTGAGCAGCTCAGGAGGTTCCAGACTGGATCTGTAAACCCTGAAGCTCCTGCAGCCTGAGCCTGGCCTGAGAGGACGCTGTTCCTGCAAAGAGATGTTCCTCTTGAAATGTTAGCCACGCTGCTAGCATGAGAAAAAAGGTCATAGTTCATTCTTAGTCTCCAGAGGATGAGTCCTTACGACCCGGTACATTTCCTGCAGCATCATGAAGTTTCCCTGCTGAAGAAACAGCATGGACCAGCACCAGAACACAACATGCTGGTCTTGCTAGTGACTAGTTTTTTCAGCAGGCTTGTGCTTCAGAGTGAAGTGACCTCAGCTGTTCAGTGTTGATCAGCTAACGTTAGCATGACAACAAGGTTAGCATACCTGCTGAAAAGACATGTAAAAAAATCAGCATGCTGGCTGTGTCACTGTTAGCATGTTAGCATGTTAGCATGCTGTTATTTAGTTCAGAGGCAGAGATCTGCTCCTCTGACGACCGACCAGATCAGTCACACCTCCTCATTTCCTCTGTGTGTGTGTGTGTGTGTGTGTGTGTGTGTGTGTGTGTGCTGCATTTAATTTAACTCCTTCTCTGCACCGCCAGAATTATTTCAGTTACGTTTGCATTTTTCTCCGAAGCTCTGCGTGTGTGTGTGTGTGTGTGTGCGCGTCACTGTGCATGTGTGTGAGTGTGTGTTGCATTCCTCTCCATATGCCTCTGATCCTGGCCCCTCCCACTCTTTGCTGAAATCAGTGACAGCGTGAAACCTGCGTCGTCATGGCAACACCTCACTTGACTCCTGCTATCATCGCTCCTCCGGCCCCTCCCCACCCGTTACACGGCAACCGTCTCCAAGCAACATCCTCCTCTCCGCCCCTCTCTCTCTCTCTCTCTCTCTCTCTCTCTCTCTCATTTTCTTTTTCTCTCTCTCTAATTGTACGAGTTAAAGTTGATAATGAGAACCATGATCGAGGGAACGAAACAGAGGATGCAAGGGAGGAAGGAGGAGGAGGAGGAAGGAAAATAGAGGAGGGGAGGAGGAAGGATAGAACGGTGCGAAGACAAGAATGGAGGATGGATGGAAAGAGAAACATGGAAAGGGAGGGAGTGGGATGATGGGGAGCTGTAGAGGGACGGAGGAGGAGAGAGACGAGGAGAGATTCTGTATTTGGAAAATATGGAGAGAAGAAGAAGAAAACAAAGCAAATAGAAGGAAATAGGATAAGAGAATGAAAGAGGACAGGTTGGAAGAAAGAGGGAAAGAAGAAAAGAAGAAGGGGAGAGGATGGACAGAATGAAGAAAGAGAAAAGGGGATGGAAACAGGATGGAGGAGTGAGAGGGATGGAGGAGTGGAAGGAGGGAAAGATACAGAGTGGGATGATAGAGAGAAAACGGGGGAAGATAGCGAGATTTGTAAATAATGGATGTGTAGAAAGTGATGGATAAATAAAAGCTGTCATTTACATTATTAATAATCTTTTCTTTCTTTCATTATCTCACTTTCCCTCTTCTTCCCTTTCCTCTTCCACCACTCTTCTTTTTCCTTCTCCTCCCGTCTTTCATTTCCTTTTCCTTCCCTTTCTCAAATCAAAATGTGTCATCAACGATGCTCCTCAGACTGAACTGTGAGCAGAATTTGGTTCGTTCCAACCGATTTCTCGATTTAAAATCACCCTAAAAATCACCGTAGTTACTTACGATGTTTTCCTGACGTCTCCTTCTGTTGGTCTGTCAGCTCACCGGACCTCAGAGCCGCGTCCACCTGAAGCAACCAGAACTTTCTGTAGTTCTGAATTTAGCCGTGGAGCTGAAGAGGTTCTGAGGTTCTGGGCCTGAGCGTCTGTGTGAACCTGGACTCAGAAAACAACCACAGTGACTGAAGAGATGAAATGTTTGTTACCATTTAACTAAAATCTGTTCCAAATGACCTTTTTCACGTAAAGGTGCGGTACGTAGTTTTATTGAAGAGAAAGATCTTCATTGGCTGATAAATAAACTGTACAAACAAACTGATCTTAAAGGACAACACAATTTATACAGTTTTACTTTGTTTTAATGTGGCGGACCCTGCCACTTCTCTGGGACCTTCTTCTCCTCTGAGAGCAGTTTGTTGATTCACTGATGGAAAAGATAAATATTTCCGAGTTTGTATTATTACCTCATTAATATTGTAAATATGAACTTCTCCAAAACTACAAAATGTCCCTTTAACCAAGCTGTTTTTCTCTGTATGAACTCATCCACAGAGGGACGGAGGACGATGGTCCTGGTCTCTGCTGACCCGTCCATCGTCCGTCCGTCCACCTCAGCGCAGTAGATTTGGTGCCTCATTAACTTGAAAAGCTGTCGTCGCTCCAGGCAGAGGTCACGTTCGTCCAACGTCTTCAGAATAACAAATGATTAATAATTAAAAGTTGTATCTGCGACAGCGTTGTTGGCCTGTGTTTGTTTCCTTTGACCTCAGGTAACCTTCAGTTTCCTTCTTTTGAATCCATGTTCTGTGAAAAGTGAGAGGACTGGTTCAATAGAGACAGACGACAGACTGAAGGACAGAAAGAGACGGAAACAAATGAACGATGGAGAGCCGGGGAGAATGAATGGAGCAGCTAGAAGAGTGAAGAGAGAGGGAGGAGGAGGAGGAGGAGGAGGAGGAGGAGGGCAGCTTATGAAAAGTAATGATGAATTATAGAAGCTTGTCCCGAGGCTGAAGAGTCACCATGGAGGGAGGAGAGGGAGGAGGATGGACGGATGGACGGACGGAGAGAAAGCAAAGACAGACAAAGAAAAAAAGGACGGAAAGCGATTTAAAAAGAGGAAACAGGCCGAGAGAGAGCGATGGTGAGTGGACGGAGAGGAGAGCAGATACAGGACGACTGAGAGGAGGATGTGTGGGTCAATACATTTTGTCACAGTGCAGAAAAATTATGGAATACCCCTGGCTCCTGTTGCCGTGGAAACCAAGGGGAAGCTGTTTCATGTTTCACGCTTTGTTGCCCACGGTAACCGTCCTGAGATTGAAGGACGGATGAAGAGAGAGAGAGAAATATAGATGGGAGGATTGAACAAAGGCTGGTGTTGCCATGGTGATAACATAATAATCACCCATAATCAATATGTTGCTCATGATGTGGCTCAGAAAATGTTTGTCACCGCTTGGTTTCAGTAGGTTAGCCACGCAAGCTAGCAGCAGCTAATGGGACATCAGCTCTGTACTGCAATCATGATTCACCCGACACACAACTCCACCCTCTCCACCATCTCCACCATCTCCACCCTCTCCACAGGCCGTCACAGCTGCAACACGGTCGTTCTAAACAATCCTCTGGCATTTTGTAGTCAGTTTGTGTCTCTTTGTAGTCAGTTTGTGTCTTTGTAGTCAGTTTGTGTCTCTTTGTAGTTAGTTTGTCTCTTTGTAGTCAGTTTGTGTCTCTTTGTAGTTAGTTTGTGTCTCTTTGTAGTCAGCTTGTGTCTCTTTGTAGTTGATTGTGTCTTTGCAGTCAGTTTGTGTCTTTGCAGTCAGTTTGTGTCTCTTTGTAGTCAGCTTGTGTCTCTTTGTAGTCAGCTTGTGTCTCTTTGTAGTCGATTGTGTCTCTCTGTAGTCGTTTGTGTCTCTTTGTAGTCAGCTTGTGTCTCTTTGTAGTTGATTGTCTCTTTGTAGTCAGTTTGTGTCTCTTTCTAGTTAGTTTGTCTCTTTCTAGTCAGTTTGTGTCTCTTTGTAGTTAGTGTGTCTCTTTGTAGTCAGTTTGTGTTTCTTTGTAGTCAGCTTGTGTCTCTTTGTAGTTGATTGTGTCTTCAGTCAGTTTGTGTCTCTTTGTAGTCAGCTTGTGTCTCTTTGTAGTCGATTGTGTCTCTTTGTAGTCAGTTTGTGTCTTTGTAGTTAGTTTGTGTCTCTTTGTTGTTAGTTTGTGTCTTTGTAGTTAGTTTGTGTCTCTTTGTAGTCGTTTGCTTCTGTGGTCAGTTTGTACGGAGCCCTCTAAGGGTCATACAAGAATTATTTTAGGGACTTTTTTAATCACGATATTTGCCATCGAACACACCTCCGGTTCTCCTGCTGCTCCTGCAGGGTCACTAATCCTCCTCGGACCAGATGCATAAAACTGCAACTTGATAAATGACAGAAATATGCGTTTGCATTATATTTGTCAGATTTAAAAAGCCGTGGGTTTATCTGGCTTCATTTCACCTGCTCAGCTCAACAGAATCAGCCTGAATCTGTTGTTTGGACAAACAGCCAGTCTGATATTTGTAGCTGGCTGCATGTTTCTCGTCGGTTCACATTGATTTGTTTTAGTATAATTTCCTGAGTGTCAACCGGCAGTATGATGTCACAAACCTTTAACTACACAGTCCTCACACGCTGGCTTACTTTGAAGAGGACAGTTTGATATTTTGGGTGATTTTGCCGCCCTGAGGTCACATCATCAACACACTCTGAGCAGTCAGCTGTCACTCATCACTGCTGCTGTCACACTCTCTGCAGCCAATCAGCATCTCATCGCTGAAAGAAGAAGAAAACACTCTGGTTTCTGTTTCGATGGTGTTTCAGTCCACGAGATTCTCATTTCATGGTCGTTAGATGCCAGCAGACACTCAAACAGTTGCAGAAATCTCAGTTTTCATGCTACCTGAAATTAATCTGGGGTTTCTTTCCTCATGTTTTGGATGTTTTTGTCTTCTGCAGCAGAAATTGAACAGATTGTTCCAAGTGTTGTTTCACAGAAGCAGCTTCTCTGCTAACGAGCAGCAGCTCAGACTGTCAGACTGCAGTCAATAAACCTCACAAAGCTGTTTGTAAGTAAATGTATGTGTAGATATCTGAACTGGAGTCCAGTCTGACTTGTATCTGAGCATTGATAAGTAAACTCTGAGCTCTGCTCTCAGTAAACAGCTCCGGATCAGCATTTTTTAAAAGTGACCTGGAGAAAAAAGGAGCAGTGAGTTAACTTACATCAGCTGATAAAACCTGTCTGCCAGCTAATCATGTGAAGCCGTTTACGTTTTATTCTCTCAGACAACATCGACCCATTGCTAACAAAACAGATTGTATTTCTGTTTTTCTCTGTGCTCGTCCTCTGCTGAGCTTCAGGCACAACAACCACTTGGTTCAGATCAGGAAATCATCACTGTTCTGCTTAGACGACCTGTTTTGGTCGCCACAGAACTGGCTGTTAAATGTCTGCCGATCTCTTTGAAAAACATCTGGTTTTATTATCATAAAAACACCAAAGAGTCAGACGACGGTCAGCTGATTTGCAGCTTCGTCGGCTGTGATAACTCCATCTCCTTCCCTTCCACCTCCGGATATGAAAGTCCGAATAAGCACATACTGTGAATCTGATATGCCACGTTTGGAGGCGTATCTGTGGTTTGCAGAAACTTTAACTGTGAACATTATATCCTGCTGACTGCGCTGAAATCTCCTCATTTTGCAGTGTTGAATCTGCCCGTGTTGTGGATGTGAGGCCTGATCTGTGGCGCAGCAGTCATGACGAGCTGATGAAGGATCAGTGCGTTGAGTGTTTGTCTTCAGAGGCGAAGAGCTCCAGGCTGATTAAACGATCACAGCCAACAGGACACAGATTTATACGAAGTCGCGTAGAGAAGCAGAAGGATCTGTGAATAATGTTTAATCTCTCTGAATGATCATTTTTATGTGTATAACATTTATCAGATCAATACTGTCTCCTCTGCTGTGAATCATATCGATGAATGTTATTCTGAAGTGATCTGAGAGAGCGAACGACTGCAGTCGAGCTGCTGACGTCGTTCATTTTGACTTTCATGCCAATAAACCAGAGAGAGAGCGAGATAATGGAGCGAGGCAGGCTTCATTAGTGCTGTTTTTATCAGTATTGATTAGCCTCCTGCTGAAGCTGTGGTGATACACAATGGAGCTGAGATTTATCAATAGACGGAGGGAGAGAGAGAACAACAGAGCGAGGCGACAAACACTCCTTAATCTATACCAACACCCCTTCAAAGTAAAAGACATTTTACATTTCTGAATTGATCGACTGGAGTTTGAGTTTCACAGCAGAAGTTTGGAGTTTGGTGTTTTAAAAATACCCAAAAGTCAAGCTTGACTAAAAGTAAAGATATCGTGTTAAAATCTAATTTCTGTAAAAGTTAAAACATTTCCGGTATGATGCTTGAGTTAAAGTCTGAGAGTATCGGATGATAAATGTGCTTCTGTA
>CAEMYA010000662.1:175997-186822 GCA_903131615.1 Diplodus sargus | reverse complement strand
ATAATGCAGAATGAGTCAGAGACAGAGTTTCACAGAGTTTATAAAGTGTCTCCAACTCAACAACTCACTAAACTGACACATTTGTTAAGGGAGTCTGGGGACAAAGAAGGAGCCTATATTGTTCCTGTTTAGTGTCTTTGTAACATGTGACATGTTCAGATCAATAACATGTTTCTTCTTTCATAAATGGAGTGTAAATGGTGACATCAGTGTAAACAGTGTGTTCAAACAGCTGATCAATGTTGGCAGGTAAGACTTTAGCACTTTAGACACAGAAGCAGACAGGCTGGTACAGACATGCTGCCACAAACTGACACTTTTTACAAGGAGACAAACAACTGCAGCTGAAAGATTTAATGCTGAAGTTACAAGTCAAAGTTTCATGATGTTTTAAATGCTTTACGCTACTCAACTCCTTAAATGAGCTGATTTGTTAAGGGAGTCTGGTGAAATTGTGGTTAATAGTCGGCTTCATGTATCATATTAAGTGCTGAATTTACAAGAAGCAGACAATGATTTAGAATCTGTCAAAAACAGAGTTTCACAACATACTAAAGTTTGTTTTAGCTCAACAACTCTTAAAATCACTATTTTTGTTAGGGGAGTCTGGTGATGTTGTGTTACTGGTTCAATAGCTGGATCAGTTGACTTCTTCTTCTCTGTCTTCTTCTTCTACCTCATCATCTGTAGCTCTACGTGTCCTGTACATAAACAGACGGTGTATTTGAGGTTATCTGTGATTGGCTGGTTTGAGGTTGTTGCCATCACAAAGTGAAGATTTGCTCTGAAATCTCAGCTTTCTTCAGGATTTTCCCCTCTGACACTTTGAACCACGTACAGAAACCCAGTGAGTTGCTCTCAGTGATGTAACTTCTGATACATCTGAAATCAGTCAGTCTCTCTTTAGATTGTGGACACATCGGACTCAAAGAGAAGGAGTCATCGCTGCTTTCCAGATGTGTGACGAGCCCAGCTGTGGTTCTGCTCTGAATCTGAAGCAGCAGTTTTGTTTGAGGATCTGGAACGATAGCTGCCTTTTCTCCCAGCTTTAGAAGCTGCTGGTGTTCATGATGAGAAGTATAAAAAGGAGAAGACGCTCTCTGAAGACGAGCCGGTGTTTGTTGCTGCAGCGCCACATGAGCAGCCATTCACCAGAAGTCATGAGTAATTTCAGGAGCATTCCTCAAACTGTGAGCAGCGCCTCAAACGCTTGATGTTCGAGGACTTTGATGAAGAGATGATGCCGAGGTGCATTATGGGAAGACTTGAATCCAGTTTTTTTGACTGAAGCCGTGTTCAGATCTGCCTCCTCATTTATTTCATCAGTGCTGACTCAGCGTGACTTTCAATGCCGAGTCATCGTTAGCTCTGATTACAGTATTTCTTGGTTCTGATTAGACATGTAGCTCCAAACATCCTGTTTCGTTCAGTAAAAACAGACTCTGGTAAAAGTAGAAGTTCCGATCCAGCTTGTTTCCTCCAGTAAAGTAATAGATTACTCTGACATGTACTCAGAGTCTCAGAGTAAAAAGTCTCCCTCTTAAGGACATTTGTGGTCAAAGCTAACTGAAGCTCACGTCATATTAATAGAACTCAAAGACTATTAAAGTTAAAGGTAGAATCAGTAGGATTTGTCCCAGCTGTTCCTGAACGCACCACAAAGACAGCTGATTGTTGAGTCTCATTCCCAGGACGTCAAACAGACACATGTTGGGTTGGTAAAGCGTCCCGAGCAGCAACAAAGAGAGAAAATCAGAAACTCTCTGCAGATACGAGACACTAACACGCCTTTTCTCCACATTCCAGTCTCCCTCTCTGTCTGTTTACGGCTTCTTACGGCTTTTACGTCTTTGTCTCGTCTCGCTGCGTCTGCCGTGCGTGATGTGCTCTGATTGGTCCACATCAGTCTGCTGATGCTGGGAAATAACAAGAATCCAGAATTCACCTCAGAGGCGTCAAACTAAAGTAACGAGGCTGTTCTGAAGCTGATCAGAATCAGAAATACTCTGAAGGGAAACCTGAAGCATCGAGTTCCTGCCGTCTGTTTCTTTACATAACGTAGAGCCGGTTCTGGTCCGACTGCGTGCTGAATGTCAGGATACTTCAGCGTCTGCTGCTCAGGTTTGACCTTTTTTAAAGGGAAAAAAACAAAAAACAAAAAAAATCTGTCTCTTGAAAGTCAGATGTTGTAGAAGAGCAGAACTAAATTGCTGAAGTTGCCCTTTCAGGGTAAAATTCATCTGTTCCTCCTTCTTACATCACTTAGCAGACGCACATTTGTCCTTCAGCATTGAAGGGAAAGTCAATTTTATTTATAAACTGTCACAGAGGACGACTGTGATCAGGAGTTCACCTTCCTGTGATGGGAAACTGGAAGAAAAGGTGAGGAGCAAGACAGGAAGTGATTACTGACGCACGATATCTATCAGACAATTCAACTATCAGCCCGTTAATTTACATTATCCGTTATTGGCAGATAAATAAATCGAGCTGATAATTACAACTGCTTCTGTTGACTTAAAGCTGCAGTCTGGAGTTTTGAGAAAAAAGTGGACTTGAATATTGACATTAGAATGATACAGCTCCTCCTAAGCCCCTCCCACAGAGGAGGAGCCTGCCGTGCACAACAGGCTTGTAACCGTGGTAACAGAGGACGCCAGATAACCAAGGTGGCGCATTAAAACAACAATAACAACAACAACATAAACCCTGATTGTTCTATTTCTGACCAATACAACTAAATTACAGTGAGAGCGCCTCCTGCAGATCACTGCAGATATCCAGAGTAACAGACAATATTCCTCACATGCTGTAGACGAGTTACCAGGTGATCATTCAGGTGATCATCATCACCTGCTGCCTTTCTGAACATGAGGAACGTTATTTCTCTAAACTGATTCAACCACTTCAGAGCTACCGAACACAAAGTAACATTATTATAACTGCCCGCTCACTTAAAGACACTTTTACTGACCAGCAGCCATGAACACAAAGCTAAACACCGGAGTTAGCATACAAGCTAGCAAGCTCGATTTACCAACAAGCTACGTAGCTCGACGGAAACATCGTACAGCGATATGAGCTATTACGAGTATTACTGTAACCGCCATCTTAGCCTTGTGGTTAAAACATAGTGAAACATCCAGCAGGTTCTTACCTGTCCAGCAGAAAAGTCCTCACAGATCCCGCAGCTCCTCCAACTCTGAAATGACTCCGATATTCATCCTCGTTTTCTCTCCGGCTCGGTCCAGTTCTTTGTTTTTACTCTACTTTTCTTCGTCAGTCTTCTTATTTCTTCTCTTTGACGTAGGCAGTGATGGGGCATGTTTCTGCTCTGTTGTTGTTGTCTGTTCTCCACCTGTTCACAGTTTGAGCTTCAACATCTGACCAGGTGAGAGCAGACACTGCAGCTGTGCGGGGGAGGGGGGCTGTCAGTATGCACGAGAGTGATTGACACTTCAAAGACACGCCCCTTAGCCCTGATTGGTTATGTTGAGATGGGTGCGGTGGATTATTACAATTCAAATTACAGCCGCTGGGCGGAGCCACAAACAGCTGACCTGCATCTGATTCTACTGTCAGATCATAATGACAATTTTAGCAAATATAACAAAAAATTGTTGCAGACTACAACAGCCGTCTTCTTTTGCACCTTTAAAAGTTGTTTTTTGAGCAGCCAATAAACACAGAGGATTAAAAAAGAGCATTCATGACGTAGAGCTGCTGCACCTGTGTAGAGCCGCGCGATGTAGACAAGAGCTACACCTGTGATCAGCTGACACACACTGGACTGAGACATGACAAGAAAACCTGGAATTGTGAGTTGGAGTTTTTTGTTAGATGGCCTTTTTAAAATTAGAAAATGAATGTTTGAATGAGCCAAGAAGAACAACAGGATGTGTGGGGGGAATATTTCATTGGTATTTATTCTTGTAAAGTTTGATTTAAACGTGATGTCAAGAAAACTACAAACTAAACAAAAACAAAAACACTGAAGTATAAATTAAAACTCAGTCAGTCAAACTGTCACCAGGAGACTGAATTTAAAAAAAGCATAAAAATGATGTTTTATTTTTTATTATCAGCATAAAAAAAACGACAAAAGAGACGGATCATCATTTTGTAAGTTTGAAGAAAAGAGGAAAATATAAATAGAGAGAGAGAGAGAGAGAGAGGAGGGAGGAAGTGATGGAGGAGGGAGGATGATGACGAGGAGGGAGGAGAGGAGAAGGGAGGAGAGAGGCGCGCACAGAGCAGGAGAGAGAGGCTCAGCGGCAGCACTGGATAGTCGCTCTGTATCTCTCTCTCTCTCCCTCACCTGTCTCCCTCCCTCACCTGTCTCTCTCTCTCTCTCCCTCTCTCGCTCTCCTGCTGCCTCCTGTTGTTGTTGCAGCGCTGATCAGCAGCAGCAGCAACAATGTGGTGCATCAACTGCGCCTCGGACAAAACCCCCGCGATCCTGCACAACAAGCTGCTGTACTGGTAAGAGAACAACCGAGGAGGAGAGGAGAGGAGGAGAGGAGGAGGAGAGAGGAGGAGGAGAGAGGAGGAGGTGTCTCTGCCTCCTCCACACTCTCCCTCCGACTCGCTGCGTGTTTTTCCGCCGCTGATGGCGCACTGCTGCGCGGCTTCTGCCTCCTCGTCGTGCGCTCTGGGTTGTAAATCTTAATGAAATGCGACACGCTGCTCCGGGCTGCTGCTGGTTGTTGTTGCTCTGTTTGCTGGTGATGTGGTCGCACTGATCTGAGCTCTGGTTGCTCTTGTTGCTCTGGTTGCTGGTGATGTGGTCGCACTGATCTGAGCTCTGGTTGCTGCTGTGAGCGTCGATCCAGCGTGCGGAGCTGGTCAGCTGCTGATGTGCGCCAGAGAAAAAAGAGGCGATTGTGCTCCTGGTGACCTGTCGTGCGTGTGTGTGCGTGATTCTGTCTCCTTTACCTGTCTCTCTCTCTCTCTCTCTCTCTCTCTCTCACTGTCACAGCATGTCTCTCTACCTTTGGATCTCATTGATGGACGACTCTGAACTCTGAAATCATGTTTGAAGGAATCTGGATGAAAAAACAACAAGTCTGCTCTTCAGTTTTGGTTCTGAGCCGAGTGGACAGAAGGTTCTCGGGAGGCTGTGGTCCTCAGAGCTTTACTTCAACTTTAGTTACTGAATTAACAGCTGAAGGGACTCTGAATCTGTATAAGATTAAAGAATATTCCAGCAACAAGATGAGCGTCTTTAAAGGAGCAGTTCACCTAGAAATGTTAAAGTCCTCCTCTCCTCCTCCTGATGATATACAGTCATGTGAAGTGTCGTAGTCTACAGAATGTCTCCATGCAGCTCGTCTGCTGCGATCACAGTCTGCAGGACAGAACACATCTGACATGACATCTTCACTGTAGCTGCAAAGCTAAAGCTGTTAGCACGCTCGCTATCTGAGGTGGGTGTTTTCAAATCGAGATCTCTTGGTTTTCCACCGGATGTCCTCGTGCCTTCAGGACAGTTCGCTGACTGTCAGCTTCGTCATAAACACCAAATCTCTGTGTTATTATTGTCACTGCAACTACAAACATATCTACAAAAGTAACACAAAGTTGAAAGTACTGGCAGTTGACTTCCTGTTTCACATTTTAAGGCATTTAGCAGATGCTTTTGTCCGAGAGACTTACAGTAGCTCATACAGTCGCACACTGATGGCGGTGGCTGCACATCAGGAGCAGTTTGGGGTTCAGTATCGAACCGGCGACCTTCTGATTACTAGATGACCCGCTCTACCTCCTGAGTCCTTCCTCCCTGTTGGCTCTTCAAACTGCCCTCCTGACGTCCTCCTTTGCAGCCACAATGATCTCTGCAGCCACTAGAGGTCGCCGCCAAACTTCTCGTAAGAAGCTGCTCTCACAGTCGTCTTACAGGAGATGGTTATTTTACTGTGAAGCTCCAGAAATGTGTTTTATGAGTAGATAACAACTGAATTTGTGTTGTTGGGTGCACTGCTCCTTTAAAGTAAATCTTTAAGGTAATTGAATTAAGGCTTTAAGACGCTCTCTGTAGGTTCAGGAGTATTAAATTAATGAGAGGAGCCTCCTTCAGTCTGCAGAACGAGCCGCGGACTCGCAGTAAGATAATAGGAGTAACGGAGCTGCTCGTATTGTCTCTGTCCTCATTTCAAACTCAAATATGCTTTTATTGGCCTGACAGCGATAAAAAGAAGATGATGCCAGAGCCACACAGCCTGCTGGGAGATTATTCAAAAGCGAGCTGCGAGCTGAAGGAGAACAAAGCTTTTATTTCCTCTCGGGCTCAGGTGAGACTGGACCCATCTGGTTCAGCCTGAACCTCAGCCGGGGTCACCAGAAGGCCCGGTTCTCACGTTTACAGTATTCACGAGTCATCGAGCGTCGACTCGTGTGACGCGTTTGTGTTTCCAGGAGCTGTAAACGGTCCGACAGTCCCCGGGCGGTTTGATCACGTCTGCTGCTCAGAACAAAGACGTCATGTGATCTGATTCTAGAAACAATTCAAACATTCTCAGTGTGGAGAAGCTGCGCCGGTGGAATGTTCTGTTCTGAGTCCATTAAACGAGACTTGTAGAAGGTAAAATAGTTGCCAGTGAATCAATTAATGGACCGATCATTTCAGTTGTAAAAGAAAATGCAGTTTGGTAATTTAGTTTTAATCTCTCGTGTGTAAAACTTTATGAGCTCTTGGTTTGTTTTGTATTTTTCCTCTGTAAAGTAACTCCAGCTGTATAAAGTACAATATTTACAGCACAGTAAAGTATACAAAGAAAGAAAAATACTCGAGTAAAGAGCATCAGCAGCGATCCGGTTCAGTCAGCTGAGCTTTGAGGTGATACAAAGCTGGTCAGATGTTTGGAGGAAGGTTTGGTTCTGGTCCGGATGAGAAGATCTCTCTCTCTCTCTGTTTTTCCTCGATGTCTCTCGGCCTCTTGTTATGACGGGTGATCGGGTTAATCTGCTCAGTAATGACTCTGCTGTCAGCGTGGACGCCATCAGACGGCCGTGACACCGACCGCTGTTTAACATTCTCCCCTCCGACCCGCCGGACCTCACAGTCACTGAGGTCCTTCTGACGGGCAGACAGACAGACAGACAGGCAGGCATGCAGGCAGGCAGACAGGCAGACAGACAGACAGGCAGACAGACAGACAGACAGACAGACAGGCAGACAGACAGACAGGCAGACAGACAGACAGACAGACAGACAGACAGACAGACAGGCAGACAGACAGGCAGGCAGGCAGACAGACAGGCAGACAGGCAGACAGACAGACAGACAGGCAGACAGACAGGCAGACAGGCAGACAGACAGGCAGACAGACAGGCAGGCAGACAGACAGACAGACAGACAGGCAGACAGACAGGCAGACAGACAGACAGACAGACAGACTGTCTCTGTGTGTCTGACACTTTCACACACAAACAGACAGTAAAGTCGCAGCTTGCATCAGGTGACAGTCGGAGTGTGATCGCAGACATCAGCTGTTTGTAGCCCGGTTCTGTCAGAAGTTCAGCTGCGTGTGAACGGATCACATCACCATTTAAGGCACAATACAAACCCAACACTGAAGTAAATCATTAACAGAAGCACATCAGACTGTAGAATGAGATATAAGGAGAAGAACAAACTGTCAATACTGAGAAATAAAGCCAGATGTATGTTGTGTTCAACGCCTGTTTCCTTGTGGACGCGGTCGGCGGTGGATTTCTTCTGTCAAACATCAGCTGGTTCAGGTGTCGTGTGTTGTGAACAGGCGGCTTTTATTGTGAAGGAGTTACAGTAAATGAAACGATCTCTGTCAGCGGTGATTCTTCTTCAGTATCTGGAGACGCTGCAGACGTTTCCACCCTCTGCGAGGAAACATTACTGAGCTTTCTGAGAAGTCGTCTTCTCTACAGGTGGGACTCGTCCTCCAGCCCCGGCGGTGCGGCGCTTCATTAGCTCCGCGCTCTGATGGTGGGAGTGTTGAGAAAGAAAAGACATGAACTGAGTCATGCAGGCTGTTTGGGGAGCGTTGCTGAAGGAGTTGACTCAGCAGCATTGTTGCGTTAATCCCAGAGGAGGGAGGCTGTTGCCTGGAAACCTCCGAGCTGCCTCTGACCCGACTCCCCGCTCAGGCTCTCCGGGACAGATTCAGGCTGTAAGGCCTGTTAGTAACGCTGAGCAGCACCGACGCTGCAGGCTGAAGGATCCTACAGGCTCATCACGCCATCATCACAACCACATCTGAGCTGCTCCCGCAGTCGGACCAGAGGTTTGTCCAGAGGGATGCGTTCGTCCTCTGGGGAGCAGGAGTGTGCTGTGTACATTTCCTGGAAGTCTTTTTTGATATTTCTTGTGGATAATGATAAAGTTTGTGCTGATGTTTCTGGAAGAAAGGTCCGATTCACGACGTCTGTGCTGTGTTCAGATATCTGCAGCGGACAGACGGACGTCACACTCGTGTTTCAGTCTTTTTAACCACCTGTCAAGACGAAACAAACAAACTGCAGGACAGTTTTGAGTTCAGTTGTATTGTAGATGTGTGTCTATATATAGATGCACTGTAGATGTTTGATGTACAGATTGTGGTTCTTCCTGTCGTCACCTCTCAGAGCTGTGTGAACGCGTCTTAAAGGATCAGGCCGCCGTTGTTCTCCACTTTTTCTTCCTCTGTCAACAAATCCCAGGAAAAGACCAGAACCAACACACTGTGATTCTGCGTCTCAGCGCCGTCTGACTTCCTGTGTGTGACTCTCTCTCAGCTCCGGGCAAACTCCATCTTACTGATGATGTGAATCTTTAAAAACAGCTCTCAGATATGTGGTGTCATTTTTAAAAAAGGCTCTGTAACTTGACTAAACAAACATTGCTGAAGCCGGGAGGAGTGATGGAGCCCTCTGAGGGTTGTGGTCTGGTTTATTTATAAGACGGTTTTCGGGAAGCCTCTTCAGATACGACAGAGAGAACAGATGATGTGACGCTTCTCATTATCTGTTTGTTGCTCATTACTCCTCTCACACGGCGGAGCTCTGATGGTGTTCGGCCGCTGGCTGTGAGCGCAGCTGCTCCACCCGGCTGAAGCTGTGGATCCGTTACTGCTCTGGCTGCGTCTGTATCGACGGCGCTCTGCAGAGACTCTTCACTGTAACGTCAGCAGCGTTAATCCACTTGGAAATGAACTTGCAGATGTGACAGATGTGTTACTAACCTCCATGAACGCAGTGACTTCAGTACAATCAGTGTTCACTTACACACGACCCTGCATGAGGTCCATTATTAACGAAGGCGTCGCAGCCACACCCGCGTTTCCATCAGCGTAGTATGAGTTTAGAAACAGTTGATGGAAACCATAAAATGAAAACAAAAAAAAGGTTTCTACGTTCACTTGATGTTGGTTTGTCTCCTCACGTCGAGCTCTGCTCTTCAGTTTGACCTTTAAATGAAGATATAAAGTCCTCCTCTCCTCCTCCTGATGATATAAAGTCCTCCTCTCCTCCTCCTAATGATATAAAGTCAGGTGAAGTGTCTTAGTCCACAGAACAGTTCTGGAGCTTCACATTAAAACAGAGTTGCAACCAAAAAAACAACCAAGAGAAACATAAAATGGCTCCAGAGTCTCCAGGAGGCCTTGAGGTCCCAAACTGAATTGAAAAGAAGAAATATCTACTGTTAGCTGTGAAGCTAAAAAGTATCTTTCTTCTACTTTCTCTTTGAGTTTTATTAGCATTTTATTTTCTTTACTTCTTTGGCTCCTGCAGTCGTTCATAAAGTCGCCTGAAACCATCAACGTCTGAGAAAACTATGCTTTGTGCATCAAACTACTTCCTGTTTCTCCTCCTCTGATGAAAACTTCTTCCTCCAGCATCAAACTCAACAATTATCTGCCTGTTTATCTCCTTGATAGAACGACTGAGCCAGTTTTTCACTTCACTGATACGCTTTTTGTTTTTTCACCTTGATCTTGACGGGTCCTTGATGAGAGAGAGACGGGTTAAAACCAAAAGACAGAACGATTGAATGAATGGGTTTTATTTCAACCTCGAGGCTAAAGTCGAGTGTTTGAAAGGAGGTGAAGCTCATATCGATTCACATCGCAGCGCAGTGACGTCACATCCAGAGAGGAGTCACAGAAACACTGATTTATCTTCACTGAAGTCACTTTGGAACAACCACCATTTTGATGAAGTGGCAGCAGCTCTTACAAAATGGCTCCTGACTAACAAAAACGAAGCCGAATGAAGAAGTGGCGGTCAGGAGACGTGACGTTCACTCCGGAGCTGAACTCTGTTATTTTGGCTTTTATTCTGAAGAAGTTCAATCCTGTGTCATTCTCCTGCTGCAGTCCAGTGTGGAGCAGATAATAAAGTGTCCACATGTCCGTTAAATCCCTCAAAAGGCCCGTCAGGATCCAGCGACTCACACGACTCTAAAAATATCTGGCCAGTGTTCAGAGAACCCTCCTCATCTCTCTCTGACACCTGGACCTCACTCTGCTGACTGCGCTTCACTTTTTATTTTTCTCCTTCAACTCCTCAAATAAGTTTCTCTCTCATTCTTCAGTGGTCCTCCTCTTCAGATCAGTTTCAGGTTTTACAGCCGTCGTACTGCAGCTCCAGTAGCTCCCGTAGCTCCCGTACCTCCCGTAGCTCCCGTAGCACCTGTACCTCCCGTAACACCCGTAGCTCCCGTAGCTCTAGTAGCACCCGTAGCTCCAGTAGCACCCGTAGCTCCTGTAGCACCCGTAGCACCCGTAGCTCCCGTAGCTGCCGTAGCTCCCGTAGCACCCGTAGTTCCAGTAGCACCCGTAGTTCCCGTAGCTCCCGTAGCACCCGTAGC
>CAEMYA010000662.1:159798-170497 GCA_903131615.1 Diplodus sargus | reverse complement strand
ACTTTAAATCATCGGGAGGTGGAGAGGAGGACTTTATATCATCAGGAGGAGGAGAGGAGGACTTTATATCATCAGGAGGAGGAGAGGAGGACTTTCTATCATCAGGAGGAGGAGAGGAGGACTTTCTATCATCAGGAGGAGGAGAGGAGGATGTCTGTCTTCAGACGTTGTATGTTTGAAGCAGACTGAGGATTTTATTGTAACATCTCATTATTTCTCCCCCAGCTTCATCCCCGCCTGGCTCCTCCTCCTTCTCCTCCTTCTCCTCCTTCTCCTCCTCCTCTGTCCTCTCCTGCCGTCCTTCAGCGACACCCTTCTCTGCATTTTCCTTCTGCACCTTCTCTTTTTGGTGCTTTTTCATCTGTAATCCTGCAGCCACATCCCTCCACGTATTCATCTCCTCCTCCTCGTTTAACCTCCTGCCATCCTCCTCCTATTTGTTCTCGTCCTCGTCCTTCAACCATTATCTAGTTTTTAAGCTTTGGGCAGCCTCCTCTTTTCTTCGTGTCCTTCTCCTCTTTTCTGTACCCTTCCTCCCTCTCATCATCCTTGATTAACCTCCTGCCTTACTTCCTCCTTCTCCTCCTCCTTTTCTTTCATATTGTCCTTGTAGTCCCACAATCCTCTTCGCCACATTCCTCCACTCCTCTTTTTCCACCTTGTTTATCCTCCTGCCTTCCTCTCCTCCCTGTTCTCTCATCGTTAAAGCTGTTTTTTTCTCCCTCTCCTCCATGTTTTTCCTCATTAGTGCCTCTGAATCCTCCTCCTCTTCCTCCCCACTCGACCTTTTCCTCGCTCTGGCCGACGCCCCTTCGTCAGCACAAACAGAGCCGTGTTTTGAGTCTCAGCTATCATTCGCTGCCGTCTCGCTGTTTTCCCGCTGCGGGCAGCGTTGTGTGCAGCCGGTGACCCGCGGTGACTTTGCTGAGCGGCCGTGCTGCAGGTAGCGTTTTGGCGATGCTGCAGCCTGCGACAGAAGACAGAGAGTATTTATTTATAGCAGCGCCCAGGATCAGTCGCCGAGGCAGCCAATACTACATCAACAACACAGAGAGACACGCAGAGACAAAGAGAGAGAACAAAGACTCGGCAGCCCGTCGTCCTGGAGGGCTGCGGCGGTCGAAGTCGCCTTTACTGTCTCACAAACACCAGCAGAGAAATATTAAACACATTATTCAGAGGAATTAAAGGAAGAGGCTGAGTGTATAAACACAGGAGACGCAGATGTTTCCAGAGAGAACTCGAGGGTTTCGCTGAACGGTTTGATGATTATGGAAATGATGTGAATCACTTGCTGTGGCCTTTACATAACATTTTAGTGATTACGGTGCCGAGTGTCGCTGTGCGCCTGGATACAGCAGGAAGCTTCAGAACCGAAAAACATCATCTCGTAATCTGTCCTGAAAGTGAGAACAGCTGATACAGAATCAGTTCTGTGTGTTCTCACAGGTTGGTCACCTGTCTGCTGGTCCGGTGTCGGATCAGGAGGTTTCAGACCGGATCACAGTGTTCGTTTGCGATAACTCGCCATCATCCCCACCATAACTCTTTTTAAGATGCTATTTCAAAGTGTGTATGTACGTATAATTCATCTTAAATGCATGTTTGATGCGTCTCATCTTCTTGATAACAAAACGTTCATTAACGTTGGATTGGAGAGCTGATTTGTCGAGTTCCGTTTGGTTCGGCATGGTGACGTATTTCCTGTAAAAACAGGCGGTGTGTATGTCATGCCCCGCCCCTTTACTGCAGAGTTGACTCTCGGAATGGCATCAGAACATCACCTTGGAGAAGATGGAGTCCGATCTGTGAAGGGAGTCCAGCACCGAGGTGGTTTTGTTTGCAGGTTTGGTTCCTGTAGGAGGGCGGAGTCAGCAAAGACCGCTTAAGGAGCTAACGACAGCTAATTACATTCAGCAGCAGTTAGCGCTTCTTTTAGCAACAAAGCTACCGTTATCTACCAGAACACTCCATAGATCACCTCAGTACTGTGATGTTCTGACGGTCCGGAGCGGCTCAGTGAGAAGCTGCTGGTTATCAGTACGTTTGTTAGCAGCTACTTTATTAACAAATCACTGAATATCTGGACCACTAAACGGATCTTGTGCTAATTAAAGTGCTGAGATAACACGCAGCTAAACGAGGTGAACGAAGCTGCTCGTCGTTCTCCATGTTGTCCTGGGTCGGTGGTTTAACTTCTGTCTGCCCTTCGTGGCGTTCAGGTAGCACACGCTCACCTTCCGTCAGCTGGTCTGGCACGCAGGAAGTGCTGTGGTTGCCATGGCTACGCTGAGCTGGACCGGGTTCCTGCCCAGGAGGCGGCAG
Source organism: Diplodus sargus (assembly GCA_903131615.1). Lineage (NCBI taxonomy): Eukaryota > Metazoa > Chordata > Actinopteri > Spariformes > Sparidae > Diplodus > Diplodus sargus. Next base: position 168,172 of record CAEMYA010000662.1, on the reverse strand, counting down.
AAGATCCTCGTCTTGTTTCTGCTTTTGGCTTTTTCTTCATGTTTGTTGCCGGGCAGCTGTGGCCTCTGACCTTCACGCTCTCGCTGTGTGTTGCTGGAGATGATGGTGATGTAAGAACAGAAGCAAACGGGATCTTTCCACGCTGACCTCGGTTCCCCCCGACGCTCAGCCTGCTCTCACGCTGCAGTCAGCTTCCCTCTGGGTGTGGAGCAGCAGCGCAGCGGGAGGCCGTGCAGCAGGCTGCGCTCGCGTGGCGCCGCCGATCGCATCCTGCCAGATGTTTAATAAAACATGCACGAGCCTAAATGGAGTTTTGCAAACTGTATCTGCTCCTGTTTGCAGAGTTGGCACGTTACAATAGGTCGATAGTGGTGAATAATTAACTGAATGACAGATGATGAATGTTCAGCTGCACTGTAAAAGAAACACACCAGCATCGTCTCACAGAAACATCAGAAGGCTGCAGTGGCTCCAACCAGAGCTGTCAAACAAACGTCCTCTTCTCCAGTGAAGCTCAGATACTCGGTAAAAGTAGAAGTTCTGATCCAGCTTGTTTCCTCCAGTAAAGTAATAGATTACTCTGACATGTACTCAGAGTCTCAGAGTAAAAAGTCTCCCTCTGAAGGACATTTGTGGTCAAAGCTAACTGAAGCTCACGTCATATTAATAGAATTCAAAGACTATTAAAGTTAAAGGTAGAATCAGTAAGATTTGTCCCAGCTGTTCCTGAACGCACCACAAAGACAGCTGATTGTTGAGTCTCATTCCCAGAACGTCAGATGATGATTTAACCTTTGGATTTTATTTCCCAAAGGTTCAAACTTCAGTTTGACGTCATAATCAGCAGAAACTGTTCTGACAGTTATTCAGCGCGAAGTTCAGGAACAGTACCACCGGTCCCTGACCCGGCTGGAGGTCCCAACCCTCCGGTTCTGAACCAATGGATTAATCTGCTGAGTGACTGATTGTTTGGTTTTGTCCACCCAAACATCCAAATTAACAAAAATGCATTAAAGGTTCGTTCTGTTCAGTTTTTCAGTTATTATTCAAACTCAGAAAAAAACAAACATGAGAGTTTATTCGTTTGTTTAGGTATAAAAGATGTTTGTTTCCTGATTATAATTTATTCCCCTGAACTACAGAGAACATCTTTAAAGTTATTAATATGAAATCTTCATATTTGTGACACCGGAACCACCAAAACAGTTTCTAATGTCTCTAGATCAATAAACTCACAGTGTAACAAGTAACTCAGGACAGAATAAGAAAGTATAAATATTCTACAGTAAACAGAGTAAATGTTCAAATCCAAGTGAAGTACGAACGAGCAGACTGATGACAGAGAGACAAACTGTTTTATTGAAAGCAACATTTACTAAATCAGGCTTATTTCTTTGTCTCCATGACGACTCGGGGCTCCATTAACACCTCGTTTTATAACGCAGTTGAAAGATGCGCTAATAAAAACAGAACAAACGAGCGTTGTGGCTCCCGAGGGAACGACTGAACCACGTCTGAACACCCGAGAAGCTCTTTAATTCTCACACAGCTCAGAATTATTTATCTTCAGTTGGTTCTCTGTGATTGTGACGTTTGGACTCACACACACACACACACACACACACACACACACACACACTCATTCACCTTCACAGCCGTGATTCATCCTGTGTCGGGGGGGGCAGAGGGCAGCCATGCTGGACCGGACCGGAGCGAGCCAAACCATTTCAGCTGCCACACAACCTCCTGAAATAGCCTCCAAGCTGCCTCGCGGCACGGATCCTCCTCGCGCTGCCTTCTGGCTGCCGTTAAGATTAATGATGCCGGATATAATACTGTTATGATATTGATTTTTCTTTATTTTATTGTACTGCCTCCTAATGAATGAATGGACACAAATGAGATGAATGTCGTGTGATAAGACGAGATGAACTTTGGCGACGCCGGAGGGGAAATGTAATAATGTAATAATGGTGGCAGCAGGTCCGCTGACCCGGCGCCGTGCTGGGAACCAGAAATGAAGGACGTAGAAATATGACGATGACAAACAAAGGTCGAGGGCTTTGATGATGGGTTAAGTAGACTTTATGAGCAGCCATAAATGTGGCTGTAACTTCAGCTCATGTTGGGCCTTCAGTGATCCGTCACACGTCGGTCCAGCTTCAGAACTTCTTCATGACAGCACCAAACACAGAACCAGCTGTGTGTCCTCCTGTCCTCTCACCCAGCCGGTCAGTCCATTTTCTCACGTGTCCACAGACGTAAGTGTAAGAGAGGAAGTGCACGCCGTGCTGAACGTGTTTCAAGCGACGCGTCTCGTGTGTCCCGAGTCGTTGTTGCATCTCACATTTCTGGAGCAGCAGTTTGACGTGTTCCTGTGATCAGTTCTTTAGTTTAGTTTGCCATCGACTGTTTTCTTTTTGTTCGTTTCGCCCTCGAGGTTTCGGACCCGTGTTAACTGTGTCGGGCTGCTGCAGCTTCTGAATCTCCTCCGGCAGAAATCCTTGGCGGCGTGCTGACGAGCGTCACGATTAAGAGCTTTTGTCGTGAGAGAAATAAAAGCTGCACACGAATACTCACTGAATGTCTCCACATCTTAACAACAGAGACAAAACTACACTTTTACATGAGATGAATTCATTTTTAAGTTGTCAAGGCAACATCAGATCAAATCGACGTCTTTTGTCCTTCGAGCCTCAACGTGAGGGAAAAAAACAACCGACAGCGAATCATCAGGAGGGATTCTTCACTGTTTACACGTTTCCCTGACAGAATGTTTGATGCAGGTAAAGTTAAATATATGTGCAGAACGTAGATTGTCACTTTATGTTAATATTAACAAATGTTTACCATCGCATGTTCTGACCGTTGAGATGTTCATCTGCCTGACAGCTTCACATGATGCGTATAAAAGCTGGCTAACTTCTGCCGGACTGACAGCTGAGAGACGCCTCGCTGTCCTGCAGGTATTTTCAGCGATGCTGGTTGTTTGGCAGCTGGTTCAGTCGAGGCTTAAACATCTCGACCAGCGTCGGACGGATTGCTGGGAAAAGATAATTATCCTAAATGATGAGAAACGCACATAATATTCCTGATTCCTGAACAAAACAACAGCAGATCTCCTCAGACGAGCAGCTGAAACGAGGCGTGTTTGTCTTGTGGGTTTGTTTACATGTTTACTTTACTGTGTGTAGTTGAAGGACTCTGTAGTTTCGCTGTTGTGTTATAAAGTCAGACCTCGGCGTGTTTCCCCTCCAGTTCTCCTTGACATCCAGCAGTTAGACACTGTGGACCTTCACCCTGCATCAGAATCCATCATCCTGTGGTGTTTCTCCTGTTAATCTCCTCCACAGACGCTCTGTAGACGCGTCTGCAGGCCTCAGTCGACTCAACGAGAAGCAGCGAGCGTGTTTGTCTGAAGACTTTTGCTTTGTGCGCGCTCTGTGCACACAGCCGCACGTCTTGGAGGGCTTCCTTCTTCATTAAACCAACAGGCAGTAATGGTTTATTCGGCGGTGTTTGTTTTGGGAGCAGCTCTGCTCTCCTCTGCGACAATGAAATGTTAATGCTTTGTTTGCTGATAGTAAAACTGCTGAGGAGAAGATAGCAGCGCAGCTTTACGCAGGAATTATGTGTGTGACTGTGTGAGACAGTCGCAGCGAGCTTCTCGTGCCGGACGTAATCTGGAGACGGACGGCTCGCTGTTGACCGCAAACAACTTCCTGCAGCGCCGGACCTGATAACACTGTACCAGCCTGTCCTGTCAGTGGACAGCCCGTTATTTAAAAACCCCAACAGTCTGAAAAATGTCCTGAAAGCTCAGACGTTATCTGAAAGGTCTGCAGCTCCGAAGGCTCTCTGCTCCAAAAATACTTAAAGGACCCTTAACGCAGTCTGAGAGGACGAAGTCAGGTGACCTGTGTGACCTTTTTGCATCATAGTCGCAGTTTAGTAAAGGTTTGGAAAAGATGGTGGTTTGTGGTGAAGTAAGTACGTGATGTTGGTGATGAGCAGGTCGAGCTAACGTCAGTACGATACGCTAGAACTCGAAACACGAGACACCAACAATGTTTGTCTACAGTCACTCCCGGTTAGAAAGACGTTAACATGTTTTCTCAAAGTACAATCAGCTGAAATGTACGTTTGATGTCGTCGTATCTCGTCAACACCTTGACTAACGTTAACGTTGGAGGCCTGAGTTCACCCAGAAGTCTCAGTGAGTTCTGATCCGTCAGACAGGTCGGACCGACATGTTTGAGATCATATACAGTTTGTTTTTACATGTCGCACTTACAGCTGAAATAAAAATGAGTTTGTGGATTTTTACACCACGATACAAATCAGCCTCCAGCTTTCTGCCCGGTGACGGCTGTCAGCACGAGTGATGTAATTAAAGAAAATAGACCTTTCTACACGTTCTGTAAATTTCATCAATATGACCTTTAAGTTGATTAAACACTCACATAGGGTCCAAGCTGTGAGACTGGATCCTTCTCCTGAGATCAAGACTGAACTTTGTTCTCCAGATGTTGGTTGAATCTGTTCAGTGATCCAAAACTGTTAATTTAACAAAAAGTGTTTTTCAGTCATTTTAATAAACGGCGTGTTGTGAATCGCTGACGGTGCTTCAGCTCCTCAGGTTTCCTCTCACTGTCTTCACTGGTTGGAGGAATAAATCTAAACTCAGAGACGCTGAGAGGCGTTCCTTTATTTTTACAGTCTTTCATTAAAGAAAAGAGTTGATCCGAGTGTTTCTGCCGAGTTAACTCGTGACTTTGATTCCTCAGCCGACACCCGGAGCTGCAGCAGAGCAGCTACTCTGAGATTTACAGTCCTGCAGGTAGAAACTGTGATCCGCAGGATTATAGCAGCACTGCCAGAAAATGTAGGATGGATGTAAAGTACAGAAGCTTTCAGGGAGCGAGAATGTCAAAGTTTTATGTGATTATTATGAGACGCAAAATCTACCAGCGGTGGAAGGAGAGCTCGTGTCTTTGACTTCAGTGAAAGCTGCAGAACAAATATTCTGTTACTGTAACAGCAAAGTGTGCAGAATAACTGAAGTTACAGTCGCCTTTTAAAAGACGAAGGTTACGTGAGGCTGAAAGAGACGAGAGATCTGGGAAGTGATTGTTGTTAAGACTTGATTGACTGAACGTCCATCCGTCATGATGGAGGACACGCTGATGGACGGACGGCTGAAGGTCGGCTGACGAGCACAAACATTTACACTCCATGCAGCAGCGAGCTCATTCTGACCAGACGGGCCTGCAAGCTAATGTTACGCACAGTTAGTGATAACGAATCAAGACCTGATGATTAATAAGGTGAATACCTCATATACTGCCGTATTTGACTGATGTTCAACTTAATATTTTGGTTTTTGTTTTGTTTTTTTGCAAAAATCTGATAATTAATGCAAACAATCCATTCTGAACCGACCAAAAAGCATTTTACTGCTATTAAACTGAAAACTTAAGATGACTTAAAGTAGCTTGTTACCATTTAATTTATCACATTTATCACATCTATTGCAGCTGGACAGTAAAAGGAGAAAGTTGTGACTAAATCTTGACACAAGAACAGGATGTTGAACGTGAGAGGACGATAATGTGTACAAGCACGTTTTAAGCCGTTTATTTAACAAGGATTAATTTTAGCAGCACGTTTATCAGCTGTAACAAACATTAGCATGTGCAGCTAAAGTAACGTTAGTCTGACACACAGTTTGTTTATTAAGTTTAATGCCTTAACAAACATTCTCCATCATAAATCATCATTAATGTCCCACAGTTTAATCCTGAAGCTCTTCATGTGTTAGAAGCAGTTAGCGGTTGCTAACGAGTGTCTGAATGAGACTACAGAGGTTGTCGGGGACATTAAACGTCCTCACAGCGAACACGGAGACTCATCTACTCACTAGTCCGTCTGTACAGCTACTTTAGTTCCACACTGTTCTAACTCTGACTGTACAACTTTACACTGATCAGTTTATAGAAACCTGGATAGTAATTGTGCAGTAAGACTCTTAGTGGTGGAGACGTTTCAGTCATGTGACCGTGATGTCGTCTGTTTGTAGCCTAGCATTAGCTTCTTACTGCTACACAGCTAATTTAGATTCACACATCACAGAGAGCTGAGCAGGAACGGTGGCCAAACCGAGTAATTACAACGTCACGTGACGCACCGGAGCCCGAACTTTCACATGTGAACGAAGCAGCAAGAAACATCTTTTGAGCATCACAGACGCCACATAATGTCTCCATAACTAATCAAGATAGAAGCTTGAACCTTTTGGTTTATGTTTAACAAAGTAAAGTCACTTATTCCTCGTCACAATCGTCTCTTCTCTTGAAATGTTTGGAGTGAAAATGCTGCTTCCAAACACCAGAAGGAGAGCGATGGAGTGTGTTGGTGATGTGAGTTTTATAACATCCTCGTCACGTGTTTTATTTGCCGTCAGCTCGTCGGCGCTCACCCGAGCTGAAGGCTGATTCATGCTCTGACCGTCACCTCTCACCTAATGTCTGCCACATCTCATCTGACCAATCACAGCCACCCGTCCGACCTAATTAGCTCCAGCGGACGGGGATAAGAGCAGATCTGATACGCGGCCAATCACGTCGTCCGTCTCATCTGGTTTCATCACGGCCAAATGATGTTTTTAGACGTGAGCGTTATGCTCCCAGATGAGACGCTGCCCGGCTCCATCACGGCCGACGAGGAAACGAGACGTGATGGGCCGGAGGACGGGGGCGGTACCAGCGCGAAGCGATATGCGGCCAGATAAACGAGGCGGATAAAGTTTCGGAGGCTTCGGGCAGGAAGAGGATTCATGAGTCACGAGGCCTCTGATGGTGGCGAGCTCGGTGTCCAGAGGTGTTCGCTGCTGCTGCCGCTCAGGTGGAAACAGGACAAGGACAGGAAGCAGAAGGGATCCAGGATCAGCGAGCCAAAAGCAGTCAGGACCAATCAAATCACAGCTGTACTTTCCATTTCCAAAAAAACAGTTTGCTGTGCCTCTGGTGCTCTGAGGGAGAGAGAGTCGCCACACCTGGAATCAGATCAGCTGTTGGCTCACCTGTGTTCGCTCGTTATCCGCTCGCTGCAGATCCATCGACCTCTGCAGCGCAGCGAACAGCCAGCGTCTGCCTCCGGAGACTTCAGGTCAGCATAATGAAGAACTCACTGAAGTGGAAACTGATATCAGCTTTCATGCTATTTAAAAATCCATATAATGAAATCCTCTAATGTCACGGCTCCGCGATCGGTTCGGACCGTAATGACGAGAGATTATCATCGACCCGGCGTTTTGTGTTCTGTGTTCACAAAGAGGGAGTTGTTTCAACGCACCGTTTGGAGAAGGAGTGTGTTTCCTGAGGAGCTACACAACAACCCTCACAACTACACAACAGCGTATCAGCGACAGTCGTAGTTTAGGAAAGAAATCTACGTCAGGTAAAGAGATCAGATTTACAGTATTTATAGTCACAGTCCTCATCGAGATGTTTGCTCAGAAACATGTTGATATTTGATCAGCGTCCAGTGTTTCTCAGAATATCACGATACAGATCAGGTTGTCACGAGATGATCTGAGAACTTACTGTGACGTTTATGTCACGGTGGGGTTTAGTTTGGACCCAAAAGAGGAGAGAGGCTGGACAGAGTTCTTGAGGAGGTTCTCGTAGATGACGAGGAGGGCGAGCTGGGTCGTCTGGTGTGGAGGAATCTCAGGTGAGCTGAGCGGAGAGAGGCGCTGGAAGTTCTGCACAACATGAGTGCTAGACAATAAAAACTCTGGTGTGATTAGCGTACGGGTCGTAACAATCTGGCACTGGAGTGGAGAAGAGACCCGGATGATATGGACACATGAAGTCCACAGTGTTTCCACTCGGTGTATAACGATGTAGCCCACAAACCTCGAGTCTGAGGAACAGATAATCAGCTGATGGTCGGGAGTCAGTGAGTTGTTACAAACAGTTTTGTTAGAAACCAGTTGAAGACGGTTTGGACTCCGACCCGTCCGACCGTTATCCAACCTGTAGAATCTAAAACGGACTGCAGGAGAATAGCACGTTTACGTTCGCTTTCATGGATGATGGCAGCAGAAGACGAAGACGTGAGCTGAACGGATTAAACCAATTTGTGTCACACGACCTGAGTGTGATGTCACGTCTGACTCACGGAGCGCGGCAGCGAAAACGTTTCGCTGGAGGGATTCATGAGTCGATCCCGACCGCCGTCCCGTCCACAGAATACACAGAGGACATGTGCAAAAACACAAAGAGAGGACGAAGTACAAGACCATCTGCAGGGAGAACAGAGGAGAGAGAGGAGGGAGGGAGAGAGAGAGAGAGGAGGGAGGGAGAGAGAG